>JAKTSJ010000022.1:0-175371 GCA_030580115.1 Kregervanrija pseudodelftensis
TTTTTTTTTTTTTTTTTTTTTTTTTTTTTTTTTTTTTTTGTTTTTTTTTTTTTTTTTTTCTAATTTTGTAATAGAAATAAATATCAATTTAATATGAAAATGTTTTTTTGTTTATCTTGTATCATTTTTTTATAAAGCTATATTATTACTATATATTATATATTATATATCATATATTTAGGTAATTTTTTTAAAAGTAAACTTATTGATTAGCTTTCTGTTCTTCAGCTAGCTTTTTTCTTCTTTCCGTTTCTTTTTCAAGAGCTTGCTTCTTTTTAGCTTCATCTTTAGATTTTTTTAGTTTTATTTTCTCTAACTTTTTCTGTTTTTTAGCTTCAACTAAGTCATTTAATCTCTCCGCTTCTTCTTTTAATTTTCTTGCTTCAGATTCCTTTTTCTTTTGGTCATAAAGTTCAGATAACCTTGTTAATTCATTTTCTAATTCTTTGCCTGTAATTTCTCTTTCTTTGGCTTTTTTCATTTCTAATTTGGCTTCATTTTCGACTTGTTTAACTTCATTTTCGACTTCCTTTTGAGATTCTCTTAACTCAGAAATAGCTTCTTCCTTAACGATTTTTTCTTCTTCTTTCATTTCCAATAATTTTTTTAGTCTTTTTTCTTCATTATTATTTGAATTTATTGCACCATTGGCCATGTCTCCTTCTAAAATTTCTTTCTCCTTTTCTTCATCTTCAAATCTAACAAATCTAAATTGATCATTCCTGTTTATTGGGTTGATCGGGAAACCATCAAAAATTTCTGCTGATGGTATATAGCCACCTTTAAACCTTTTATTCATTGCTTTTAGAGACTTATCTTCTTTCTGTTCAATTAATTCAGGGAATTTTTCTTCATCTGACATCTCATATTTTCTTAAATAACCATCGACATCATTCCAATCTAAATTAATTTTTCTACCCAAATCAGTATTTTTAAAAACATTAAATTTTAAAACGTTCCATTCTTCTTCAACTTCTGTAAACGCTTCTTCCCAACGTTTATTATAGATTCTTTTAAGCTTTGCATTTTGAACTCTATTTTTTTTCTCTTCAGCCATCCATTTCATATGCTGCAAATCAGCTACACTTGGTTCATAAATATGCCAAATGACATAGTGCGGCAAGCCAACAACTGAAAATCCCATTGTTCTCGATAACTTACCAAAACCCTCGGTCTCTGCATGTTTTAAATATGAAAATGCAGGGAACATGGCACCACTTTTGAAAACTTCACCTTTTGCTAAAATTGAAACACCACCAATACCATCCAAGTTAACTTCTGTTTCAGGATCTCCAAAGGGATCTCTTAAATAACCGAGATGAACCCTCCATGTTGCATATTCAGGATAACCTTCCACAATAACCGCATCTTCATCTAGTGCTTCGGCTAAGTCCAAACCCCCCTCACTTTCTTGCCAAGAATTTAAGTCATAAGGTTGTTCATGTCCTAACCAATCAGGTAAAGGTCTCCAAATATTTGGAACAATAACATCCTTGTCATGGTGCATTAAATCTTCAATTATTGTGGAAGGAACAGTTTCAACATCAGCATCTCTCCAATAAACCCAAGAATGATCTGGTCTAAGTGCAGTTGTTAGTAACCAGTTTCTAGCAATGGCCATTAATTTACGTCTAGGACCTTGAGCTGCAAAACCATGTCTATCCGAAAACGATTGACCAATGATTTGACCAAAATTTTTTTCATAAATGTTGATTCTACCGAATGGAATCTCTGGGTTGGTGTCTTTTTGGATTTTATTTAGATTTTTTTTTAAATCTTTAATTGTTGTATCTTTTGTATCAGAAACCAAAAATGCTAGATCAATTAGATGGTGTGGATAGGTTAGATTTTTCATATTTGAAAAAAACATTGGTAAGTGTTGTGCAGCATCACGTAATGGAACTAAAAATAATACACGTTCATGACGATTCCAACCATCTGCATGTGGTGAATAAGATTCCAAGTCATAGTACTCAATTCCATAATCTCCAATTTCTTGCTGGTCTAAATTATATATATCGCTTGAAATTCTATCTTCAAAATCCGAGTTGAAAACTGAGATTGAAAATGAGCTGATTGCAACCCTATAAACATAGAAATAAAGTACAGTAATTATCAATATTATAGATGCCAATGCCCTGAATGAAATAGTCCTTGATATAGAAGAACCATATTTTGGTTTCCTTTTAAGATAGGGGGAATGTAGATCTGAATCGATTTTATCCATTTGTTATGGTGGAAATACAAGCAAATCCTATGTTTCAATAATGTAGAGTTCTCAAGATTAAGTTTTTAGGAATAATTTAGTTCCCGAGAAAAAACTGTAATTAGATGCGATTAATTTGTTTCACAGAACACAATACGTATCTTTTTTTGTACCGGACTAATTAAAAAGAGGAATATTGTGAATAAACCAAGGTTTTTAAACACTCTGGAATTAATGTCATGGTTATTTGTAGGTTGACACGGCACATTATCCGGAAAGTTCATTTTTCAAGTTTATAGTCTCATCGAATAGGTAATGGGAAGAAGTAAAAAAAATAAAAAATAAAAATAAATAGTTGAACGATGATCAGGCAAAAAAGTATTTATACCTAGATACATTTATGAGGATCAACTATACACTATTACGGGGAACTTACAGCTAAATAATCGCATAAAGAACAAGAAACTTGTAGAATCTAACACCATTCACCTTACACAAAACGATACACCACACATTATCGCTTACATAATCAAGCATAATCACGTGAAGCAAATTCCCACCATGTACCGCTACTGCTAAAATTACGGTCATATTTTTAAAATTAAGATATAATATACTAATGTTATTAATTATTAATTAGATAAAAACAAAAGAAAGCTGAATGATTATACAAAAAAATTTGGTATCACAAAACATAGTTTAAAAATGTAAAAAAGAGTCAACTTCTTTAGATTAATAAAGCACCAGCGGCTAAAGCAGCAGCACCGGCGGCGTAGTAAGAACCGTGAGCACCGTTACCTGCACCAGAGTAAGTGGAGATTGAGGAAGAAGTGGAGTTTCTTGCTGGACAGCTGGTAACTTCTGGACCACAGGAAGTAATGGTTTCGACTTCGGTAGAAGTAGCGTATTCAGTGGATGAAGCTGCGAAAGCGACGGAGGCGAATAAAGCGACGATGGATAATTGCATTTTGTTAATAAAGAAGGACTAAAGTTAGGATATAGAGTGATATGATAAAGGAAAGAAGAAGAAGAAGAAAAAGATAAAGATATGGAAACAAAACCAAGGAATCAGCAGAACCTGATCTTTTTATAATTAAAAACAACCTCGAGAAAACCGAAAATAAAACGCGCTGAAAATTCCAAGTATTGATCTTTTTCCATTTTCGTGCAAGCGGCTACTCAATAGGGAAACACACAAGATAAGAAATTTTAATAGTACAATAGGACTGGCGAAAGCGTAAACAAACAGAGTGTAAATTAGGCAATTGCAGTCAGAACTGGACTGGCCGCAAGATCGAATGGTCCTATGGGCCAATGTTGTTGTTGATTACTTTAAAGAATATGGCCTGCTATCAACCCCCTCCCCTGCCTTCCTTGGTATTTCTTTGAACGAATTTCTGAATTGTGCTTGTTAACGTTATTACTCCACCGGCTACTAAAAGAAAACAGTGTCCGTTTCTAAAAATACCTACTATAATTGGTCAATGGCTATTGTTTGTTTGTTGTTTTTAATTTTTTTTCTTAATTTTTATTTGTAGATCTTTGATTCCAGATCGTTCTCACGAATCTCAGCAAAAAAAAAAACGCCATTTGGTCACCAGGAAGTTTATTGGATTGTGATCATACTACAGGGTTGTGGTAAGTGGTTACTATGATTAAAAGTTGGTCTTTTTTTTAATCGTGTGTTTGATACACGGTAATTGAGCTTTTCTTAAAACACAGCTTTTGCTTATGGCTAGTCGTGAAAATTTTTCTGCCTACACCTACCACAGTGATTTTTTTTCCGCTTATAGCTTTTTCAATAAAAGCCTTGGTTTTTTGTTTTTAATGTCTAAATTTTGAAAATTTGAAAATTACCACCATGATCTTCCATCTATTTTTGTATTATTCAAAATCTAGACTTCCGATACCGTAACATATATAATGATTTTTTCATGCGAGGACCCGTGTATGGTGGTTTACTGCATGAACATCAGTAATGCATTAAACAATTACTTCAGCTACAAAAGGACTTTAGAGTAGAGTATCGACAAGTGCTAAATTTGGGTATCGGTCTCGTTAGATCGTCTTTCGGGATATTTTTAGAAACTAGTTTCATTTACATAAAAGTATGCTTGAACGTTTGAATCTTTAAATCACCAACAAAGATTAGGTAATGGAACACCTAATCTTTGTTACGGCTCTTACCCAATGACCCGGAATGTTCAGCATATGTTTGATTAAACGAAAGTGGTTCACAGATAGACAATAAGCTATACAACCAGCACCAAGCAGTAATTAAGATTTTTGTACTGAACTTTTTTAGACGATAGTCCGCAATTCACCGCCTTTCATCATGAAAATTCAAAAATTAATTTCTTGAAATCTTACACTCTATATACATTGCCTGCTACATATTACTATTCCAAAGATGTTAGCTTCTAGAATCTTTCAAAGGAGAATAATATACGGAAGAATACCAAGAAGATTCTATTCGCTACCAGCAAACCCGTTCGTTAACTACTCAGAAAATACCGATAAAGATGCAATCAAAGAAACTCTTGAAATCGATCCAAATTTAGAGCATTTCTTTGATAGCGATACGGTTACGACGATAAAAAATAATTCAGAAAATCAAAAACAGCTAGGAACTAATGATCATTACGATCCGTTTGATTTATCTGATATACCCATTACTGGTGATAATGAAACTAAAAACAGCGTTCAAAGAACCTCGGATTATTCATTTGTGGATGAACCTATTACAATGACCACAGAAGATTTTACTAAAAAAATGCAAACAGAAGATATTCAACCTTTAAGTGAGCAGTTCGAACCAAGCGTGCCTGCCAGAGATTCTACTAAGAAAGTACATAACGATATTTATGAACAGGAAAGTACACAAGATACTACAGATGAATATTTAACTAGGATGCTTGCTGGTGCTACAATACCAAAAGCATGTGAAAAAAAAAGATCAGATTTTGAACTTTTAAAATCATTTCTAAGTTCTCACGATATTCCATCACCAACCCATATTCCGATTCACAAATCATTACAATCAATGATTTCCACGGAGTTACCACTGGTTGTAATTTCAAGATCAACAGATCCTAGGTTGAATTTGAGTATTGAAAAATACATATATGATAATTACCCAGATCCAAAAGATTCAAGAAATAAATTTGCTAAAAGATTAGTAATTTATAAAAATAGTTCCTGTATTGTTGTGGGTAAAAATCAAAATATTTTCCGTGAAATAAACTTAAGATTAGCCTCAATTTTGAAAATACCGATAATTAGAAGATTTTCGGGTGGTGGTACAGTTGTTCATGATTTGGGTAATATAAATTTTTCATTTATTTGTCCCAAGGAAGAATTCGATCGTCTTGGATTCACATCTGTATTAATCGATTGTTGGAATGGGTTAATAAATCTAGGCCCCGGTTACCCACAATGGAAACTGACTACGAATACAAAAGGTGATATGGTTAGTTCTATAGATGGCAAAAAAGTTAGTGGATCGGCATTCCAAATTTCCAAAGGGAGATCACTACATCATGGTACGATGTTATTAAATTCAGATTTAACTAAGTTAGGCAAATTATTAAAAATTAATGAATCCAGATTGGATGGTATTAAAGATAGATCAACAGATTCCATTTCAAGTCCCGTTTCGAATACAAATGTTGACGACGATATTTTTACGGGAATATTGGTGGAATCATTTGTAAACAAATACGGTGTTCCCTCGAATATTAGGCGTAATGTTTTTGATAATTTAATGGTTTGTAAAATGGGTAATGTCGAAGCACAAGTTTTGAAAATTGACGATTTAACGGAATTACCTGATGAAATTTGGGAAATTTATAGAGAATTAGAAGATTGGAAATGGATTTTTGGGAAAACTCCTAAATTTGAAATTGAGTTTACGGTAGAAACCGACTTAAAGGTGAAATTTGTTGTTGATCGAGGTAGAGTTATTGGATTAGAGTACAGTAAAGAGGATGAAAGGTTTGATAAATTAAAAAACGCTTTGCTCAATAATGTGGTCATTAATTTTAACAGATTTGATGTGGGGAAATATTTGGAAGATGAAAAACTTAATAAACAAATAGCTTGGAATATTGATCAACTTATTGATTACAGAGGCTTGGGAATCAAACTTTAATTGTAATAGATTACTGGTGTATAAAAACAATATTACCCGGACACAAACTTTCTGGGTCCAGTATTTAATTCTAACAAGGCATTTATATAAAAAATACTACATTTATTTTTACTAGAAGTATGATATATCGAACATAACTGAATATTCTTGATTAGGTGCGGTGAAAATTCGAGAAATCCCGTTTTGTGAATCTGTTTGTGGTTGTATCTGCTACTGATTGGCGCAACGAGCGACACGGTGAAAAACTTTTTGTCATGAAGAAAAACATTGACTTTCACAAGACAAAGCATTACTCTCTATTAGAAGAGAATTCTACTTTTAAAACCAATTTCTTAACTTTTCGAAGCTTAAAGTCTTGAGTACCATCTGATACACCAAGAACTAGATAGAATTTTGTATACACTCATTTAAAATCAAACTCTCTATTTGTCAACTACATTAGAGCAATTTCTAATTCTTCACATTTTCTCCTTTATTTCTGATTAATATTTTCAAAATTTACCACATAGATTAAATTCATATGAGTTCCGAATACGCATCATTAGTGAAATCATTATCAGCGGCAGATATTTTGGCGAAATTCCCGGAAGTTATCCCATTAGAACAAACAACTGGAGAGTCTGCAACCTCTGACTCTGGCTCAGCATTGGATGATCATCTTGATGTTTTTGAAGGTCATGATGAAGAGCAGATTAAGCTGATGGCTGAAAATTGCATTGTTTTGGATTATAACGATACACCTATTGGCGCAGGAACAAAAAAGCTGTGTCATTTGATGGAAAACATCAACAGAGGATTATTACATCGTGCATTTAGTGTTTTCTTGTTTGATTCTGAAGATAGATTATTATTACAGCAAAGGGCGACCGAGAAAATTACATTTCCTGATATGTGGACTAATACATGTTGCTCACATCCTCTTTGTGTGCCTACTGAATTAGGAAGTGATCAAGGTGACTACACAAATTTAGATAATTCAATTTATGGTGCTAAGACTGCTGCTCAAAGAAAGTTGTTTCATGAATTAGGTATTGTGCCTGAAGAAGTTCCATTTAAAGACTTTAAATTTTTAACAAGAATCCATTATATGTCTCCAAGTAACGGTGCTTGGGGTGAACATGAAATTGACTATATTTTGATAATCAAAGCAAACGCTAAAGTTAATGCCAATTGGAATGAAGTTAGAGATTTTAGATATGTGTCTAAAGATGAACTGAAGACAATGTTTCAAGACGAAAAATTGGTTTTCACTCCGTGGTTTAAATTAATTTGCGAGTCTTATTTATTTAAATGGTGGGATGAATTAGATGCTTTAAAAGATTCCAAAAATGACGTTATTGATCGTATGCTATAGATTTGTATTTGTCGGTAACTGATTTTTTTTTTGTTTTCATCTGTATTATCTCACTTTAATTATATTATTATGTTGTATTATTATTCTACATTTGCCAAGGAATGATCATGTTATCAGTACTTGAACTTTTTCAGAATAATGCCATGGTCTTTTCTTATACCATAATCCCAAAGAGAGAATCGATAGCATGACCATTCACTGTTGTTTTCGTGTGAGATTAGTTCTTGTAATTTATATTTTGGGTTAGGAAGCATAAATTAATTTATTCATTTCTTATTTCTTGAGTAATACATTTTTTCCATAATTAACTACAGATTATCCTTTAACAGAAAATGATACTGAAGTAAAACAATTATATGCACAATGCCATTTGTGAAGGTATGTTCATATAGAGAGATCCGAAGTAAGTATACCGGTAATGTACACATACATGTATATCAAATTTTAGTAGCATGAACAATATTTTTTTCCTGAAACTACTCACCGGTTTACAACATTGATGTTCAAATTTAAAAAAGTAGCCGTATAATTAAAAAATGAGAGTGTTGTGTCCGTCATTTGTTTGTGGATAGATTTGAAAATTATATATGCATATAAATCGTCAGTAGCATGAACGGTATTTTATTGTTTGAAACTACTAGCAGGTTCACAACATTTTTATGCATAACTTAATTAGCTTTAAACCCATACACAACCTTCGAAGAATATTTATCATTATATCAAAAATTTTAGAGGGGTTGTGATCATCAATCGTGGTGATTTGCCATTTTTATCAGATTTGGTTTCAACCTGATTGAAAACAAATCGTGATGCATTTCTTGGTAATGCATGAGTTGAAAAACAAATGTGTTGGATTGAATAAAATACTAAATTTAAATATATTTACATAACTACAAAAACTAGCAATTGTATGAAAAACTGTCACAATATTAATTTTGAAAGGTTTTTAAAGAGTAATTGAAAGAAAGCTGGAGATGTCTTGTGCACGCACATTTTGTATTCGTTATTTGCACAATCGTATGCAAATTTAAAGAAAGTAGAACAAAAACTCTTTCCTGAAATAACCTCAAAATTATAATTTTGGTATGCAATATCCCCTTGTTTGTAGGTAATATTGTAAGCTGGTAAGCAGTATTATAGTCTTGGTTAGTAAGTGCATGAGTTTAATCACAAATAATGTAATTATATTAGTATATATATATGTTTCACTTTGTACTGCATATATTATAATTTAATTTTATATAATATTTATACTAAGCCAAATTAAATCTCTTTATTGTGGCTCATTTAAGTTAAAATTCAATATTAAATCCATCAAACTATTCTTCCTTCACCAGAAGCGAGTGTCACAATAGGGCCAAATTCTTCCTCTTCCAAAATATTATCAGAAACTTCATCGGTATGATCAGTTATCATGAAGAAAATAAGAGGAATGCCAATGATCATTGAGCCCTGAACTAATGCCCAGGAACTAGCCAACATACTCATGTAGGCAGTGCCATATGCATCAAGTCTCCAAGCAATGGCTGCACCTGCAGATTGTACACCCTTGTAGAAGCCGGCGTAATAAGCAGTAGTTTCACTGTCATTAGAGAGAGCACCCATAACCCATAAGCAGTAACTTTGGAACATGGCATCAAAAATACCATAGAAAATGTAAAGAAACATTGGTCCAATATATGCACCATCTTTAAAATCCATTGGTGGAATCTTATAGTTACCATTAGCGTCTACTACCATATCTTGCCTGGTGAAACCTTTTTGGAATTTGTAACCACCACCCCAGATAGCAAAGGAGATACAAAAGAGGAAGCCCCAGCCAATTTTTGCACGAACACTTCTTCTAAAGAACTTTAAGTCCAAGATTGTTCCTATGACAACGGCACCGAGCATCTGAAAAAGCCAGTAAAGCAAAGAGTTCAATGATCTTGTTCTAATATTAAAACGACCTGCGTTGAATTCATTGAATTGGTAAGTATAGAACCAGTTGGAAGCAAAAAACATTGGGAACAGTAACAAAATCTTTGGTTGTTTGATCAATAATCTGAAGGATCCTAAAATTTCTCCTTTCCAGTTAGGATATTTCTTATTAACAACTTTAGTTCCATCATCCCTCCAAACTTTCTCCTTTGGCAACATGAAAAAAGCAATGAAACTTCCAGAACCCATTAAAACCATAAAAGCAATATAAGTTCCATCATTGACACCGGAAGAGTTAGAGTGCATGTTGTTGGCCAAAGGAATAATAGCACCAATGACAGCACCCAAGTTGAAAATAACCCAAAATATCATAATTGCTCTTCCCTTTTTATTTTCTGTAGGATAAGACATGATGATAGAACCCTGAGCTGCCCAAAGACAAGCTGCACAAACACCAAGGTAGGCACCAGCAAAGATAACAAAACCACCGTTTTGATTGTGGTTGTAACTCAAAAGGGAACCAGCATAAATAAGATAACCAGTTCCACCAAGTATCAAACAGTTTCTAGGACCGATCAAGTTACATATAGTACCGGCAAAGAAACCAACACCGGCAAATGTACAATATAAAGCAACATTTGCATTATCCTGGGTCGTGACACCATGTGGACCACTAATTGAAGCACCTATACCAGACAAAGCGTTGAACATACCTGGTGTCATGAAAACGACGAAGGCAAGCATCACGATTTGGATCATGGCATTCGAGTAGGCTGGCACTTTAGGAATATACCGCTTGTCATAGAACTTACCACTGCTCTCTATCTCACTGGGTGTATAGTGTTTCACTTCTGCCATACCGGCAGTTTCACAGTTAGTTGTTATTATTTCAACAGCAGTTAGCTTCTCATCTGTAGACATCTTGCTGAATTATGTATTGGTTAGAGACACTGTATGTTTACTGTATCGACTTGTATGAGATTCTCTTCACAGTTCCTTATCAAAGAGGATATATTCCCTTCTTTATAAGCTGTCTTGAGTGCGGGTCGATGATATCTTGTCAGAATACACAGATCTAAATGATGCTATTGTTACATTGCAAACGCACATTTTTAATGTATACTTATGGTTATCTTGATTTTACCTGCCATATGCCGTTTCTTATCGTCCATTGCGTTGCAATCTAGGTAAAAGTAAAATGCTACACTAGAACCAAGCGAAGAAAACACACGATCTGATAACTTTTTATAGGTCAAAACTGAATCTTTTCGCTAAGTTCCAGGACAAATTTATGTCAAAATGTAACACAAAAAATGCAACATAAAATTAGCAAAATACGAAAAAAAAAGTAACTGTTTTAATGGTGGTTCCTACATAATTGTAACACCAAAGTTTCTTGTGGGGTATGAAAATACTGCTGCTTTTCATCATATCTAGGGATTTCGGTACAAGTATATGGTACAAGAAGTCGAATTGTAAAGATCCTATATACGAGATAAGGATAGAAAACTCTTTAAAAGATTCCAAGAATGATGTTATCGATCGTATGCTATAGATTTGTATTTATCGGTAATTGATTTTTCTTTTTATTTTCATCTGTACTTATCTCACTTTAATTATATTATTATGTTGTATTATTATTCCTAAAAACATTTGAACCCTTTCAGAACAATGTCATGATTTTTATTTTTTACCATAATCCTAAAGAGAGAAGAAAAAACATGATCATTCATTTATTTGCCGTTTGTCAAGTAAAAATCATTCTTAAAGTTTAGATTTTGGATTTCAGATATTCTAAAATGTATACATTAAAATATTCTATTATTATTCAATAATTAACTAGGTAATAATAGTTTCTAATGATTGACTACCCACTCATTTTCTCCCACGACCAGGAAATAGTACTGAAATAGAACGTTTATACACAAATTGTAACAAGTGGAAATAATTGCTTTTGGAGAGATCTGAAAAATACACACTCATATACATGTACATATGCATATAAATCTCTAGTAGCATGAATAGAATTTTCATCTCTGCAACTACTAACAGGTTTACAACATTGCAAAATGAAATCACTGTTCACCAACCACCAATTAAGGTATTGAATTTTTGTGGAACCTAGTGATCTCGTTATACTGCAAGAGTTCAGCGATAGCCCAACCATATCTGGAATGGAGAAAAGGACAGCTGCATCTAAGGTTAGGAACAGCTGTCCTAACCTTAAATTCATTTCCATTTTCATCGAGGTAAGTTGAAGTTTCTAATTAGTCGGCCGAGGTATCATGTCACTAATAACTTGCTAATTGATTCAAGTTGGAAAATGGTGAAAATGCTAGACCTCTCTACTATCACTTTTTCGAGCTAAAAAGGTTATCTGGTTATCTTAGCAAATCAACTAGCTTGGCGGACTGGCATACAATAAAGCTATACCAGTATTGCAATTTAAGGAAGAATCTTTAGAAGTAGAAAATGGCGTGTGTTATGTTTACTATTGTAATACTAATTTATTTTTATTATTATTGTTATTATCCACCTCGTCTATTCCAGAATAAGCGTTTAAATATTATTTCCAGCGGTTTGGAGACGAGAAATTCAAGTTTTGCCTAAATAAGTGTCTGGAAATTATCAATTTGCCTGGATCGACTTTCCCAATTGCTGATTTTCTCGCTTTAAAGTTCTGTCCTGATGTTTTAAAAATACTGCACTTCCATCAAACCACTGGCAAGGTTTTGTCAGCTTCATCCGCCACAGGCAGTCGTGGTCGTGATAAGGATTACAATAGAAAATGGTCTCTTATCGCTTTTCCTCGGCGCGGAACTTGACTATCTGGGATTAGTGCTTTGAATTTCATTTCACCAGTCAGTTTATTTAAATAATATGGATGGTCTACTTCTTGTATTCTATTGAATAGCTTGATGAGTCTTAAATAATAATACAAAGATGCAGGCGGTAGATACAATTTTTGTAGCTTTCAACAGACATTTCAAAGCCATAGTTTCCATTACAGTTTTGGCCACGTCTGTACCATTGTTGATTTCATATCTTAAGAAAAGCAAAAACATTAAAACGGAGGCCAGTGCAAAGAAAAATAACAGCAAAAATGAATTGCCAGCTCCAACGATTACACCTGTCGACGAGGATTTCAAGTGGGAAGAAACTAAACCATACCCATATAGACCATACAAAAAGGGTGATTACAAAATGACACTCGCGATTAGGAAACTCGATCCAAACAAATTATTGGTATTAGAAGATACTTACCTGGATAGGACAAACCTTAGAGAAAAATTATTCAATGAAACTGGATTATATGGCTGTCACGAATCTGCCATACCTGCATTAAAGGAAACTTATAGTTTTATTTTCAAGTTTTTAATGGAAAGGTATCCAATGTATTTCTATAAAAATTCAGCTGGAGATAAGATTTTCAACAAGATTAGAAAGGAGTATATCCCAATTGATCCAAACACTTTAGAAATAAAAGATGTTTTGGAGACTATCAGCAAAAATATCGAAGAAGACTTTTTAATTTTGATCAAGAATCCTGATTCCGAAGATTTCGATGAATATGTTCTAAGAAGCGCCGTTTCACTTTTCCCAGCTGGTTTCAATCCGATTGAGAAACTCAATAAACCATTGACAACGATCCACGGACCGGTTCCAGGATATAAGGCAAAACTTCAGACTTCAATGAATAAATTTTTTGAACGTTTGAAAGTTAATGAGTTTATTGTTCGTAACAATTGGTCCTTTCAAGTGCACACAAATCTATGTGCCCCAACAGGATCTCATGCAACAACCGAAGAGGCTAAAAGTATTGAAAATTTGGATGTCAATGAATTAGATTTCAACAAGGTGTTTTTCCGTTGTGAAAAACAGAGTTTTACCAGGTTGCCAGAATCAAAAGTTGATTTGATGTTCATTAGAACATACGTGACTTCCGCTATGGAGTTGAGAGATAAGCCTGATGTTGATATTGAAACTCTATGTAGCGCAATTGATGGTTTAAAAGGTGATTTTAGCATCTATAAAAGAAGAGTTCAATGGGGTGAAGCAGTCAAATCTTTTTTAAGAAAAGAATCAAATGGCTCAACTGATGAGGTTTCCGTTTATAAATTTTTGCATTGAAAAAATCCAGATATATGTATATATTGATATGCGTATAGCTAGCACATACATTTATAATAATAATTAATTTGTTTCCTTATTTATTTCAACGGTAAATGCTGTAAAGAAAACAATGCGCAGCGAATTGATTTCGAAATTTGATTTTTTTAAGTGAAGAACGTCGTTTAGACACGTTTCTGTCACTTCTTTGAACGATCTAGGGCTTATAGCTGATATAATCTATATAGCAACAATGTTTTCAACATTTTCTCAAATAGGTAAAACACTCACTGATGAAATATCAAGAATTAATGAGGAGGTTAATAATCCGAAACAGCAAAAACAGCAGGTAGATTCTCAAGTTGCCGCTAAGATCTTAAATACCCAAACTCCTGATCTGGAGGATATAACCAAACCTGATGAGTTAAGTAAAGATGAAGCTGAATTGAATGAAACAAAATCACAAACTTTTGAAAGCATAGAAAAAGAAAAAGAAAAAGAAAAAGAAACAGAAACAGAAACAGAAACAGAAACTGAATGTGACGGTGAAACTGAAGCTAAGTCAGATAATAATGATAAACTTAAAGTACCTGAAACTAAAAGATCATCATCTTCACCATCACTCTCACCATCCCCATTACCAATTTCACAATCGGCTGATTTTGTGCCTGGTACGAAAATTAAATATGCAAGTTTAACGCCTGACATTCGTAACAGAATGCTGAAATTTGCAAAATATGAAAAAAAATACCCCCAATTATATGAAGCATACAAAATTGAAAAAAGAAAAAGTATATTAATTGGATCCTTTGAAAAAATGTTAAAGGAGCAAACACCATACTCGAGTATTGGAGAAATTGACCTAATTAGAGAATACTTTATTAGTTTAGATGAAAAAAATTCAATTTTAAATAAAGAATTGTCAAAAATTACAAAAGAGAAGAATACTTTGGATAGTCAATTAAACAGTTTGAATAATAAGATTAAAGATTTACAGAAAGCTTTAACTCAAAGAAATTCAAATGAGACTAAAGAATTGAACGATTTAAAAACAAAAATCGATGTCTTAGAAAAATCAAAATTGAAATTAGAAGGAAAAACTGAACTATTAGAATCTACAAAAGAAGAACTAGAAAATAAAGTTAAAGAATTAGTAAATGCTAAAAATTCCGAGTCTCCTGAAATTTTAAATAAAGAAGAGATTGAAAAATTAATGAAGGAAAAAGATGAACTTGTTTCACGGATCAAAGAAATAAAGGAGAATCACAATGAAACAAACGAAAATTTCGAAGAGTTGAAAAAATCTAATGAAATCCAAAATAACAAAATCAAATCATTAGAGAAAAGTCTACAAACTTCAAATAGTGAAATTTCAAAACTAAAATCTTCTAATATAACGGAATCAAATGATTTCAAATCTAAAATTGAAGAATTAGAAAAATCCGTGACATCGACTAAAAAATTATCCGATTTATTCAAAGCAAAAGTTCAAAATTTAACTGATGAACTTAAACAAAATGAAGAGAATCAATTAAAATCACTAATTCAACCGGAGAGTCATTCTAAGTCTAATAATAAAAAGAGTAAGAAAAATAAAAGGGGTAAACAGCAACAGCAACAGCAACAACCACAACCACTCGTTAAAAAATCAGACGATCCACCTGAAGATACAAAAACAACTGAAACGATTGAAGTTGATGAAGAATCAAATAGTACACCCTCATCTTCAAATTCTGAATCTGATATGATTGAGTTACGTCATAAATTTGAGGAAATTAGCCAGAGATATAACGATGAACAGAAATCCTCATCAGAGTTAAAAAAATCAATTCATAATAAAGATGAAGAAGTTGAAAATTTGAAAGATATGTTAAGGGAGGTTGGAGATTCTTTAGTCCATTCACAAAATGAAGTCAAAGAAATGAAGGAACGAGGAAAAGATAATAAATTACTGAAATCTCAATTAGATGAGACTAAAAATGAATTGGAATCCAAATTAACAGAATTAGAAATGTTAAGACTACAAAATTCAAATGCATTATCTGATTATGAAAAGACAAAAAATTCGATTAGTAAAAAATTAGAATTTGCGATTAAAGATAGTGAAGAATTAAAGCAAAAATTAAAGGAAAAAGAAATGAATCTTGACAAATTGCGTAAAGCTAATTTCGATTTAAATGATAAAATAAAAGACCTTGAAAACCATATTACTCAAATTAAAACCGAGCAAAAGACTTTAAATAGCAATTTAGAATCTAAATCTAAAGCTTTAGAATCAGTTAATTTAGAAAAGCAAAAATTAGAAGAAGATTTGAAAGAGATGAAAAAAAACAAAACCAGTGATGTTCAATTAAAACTGGATTTATCAAGTGTTAAAACCTCATTATCCAGAAAGGAAAAAATTTTATCTGAAGCTGAAAGCAGAATTAAGTTTTTAGAAGAAGAAAAAACCAAGTTGAATGATTCCTTAATTGAATTAAAGGTTCAAACTAAGGAATTAAAACTTCACGAGAAAACATACTTAGAGTCAAAAAATAATTTAATGACAATGAATGAATCATTAAGACAAGAAGTAAATGAATATATTTTAAAATTGAATAAATTAGGTGCCGAAAATAATAAATTGGTTAAAAATTTGGAGGAATTACAAGATAAATATCATGAAGCTAAAGATGTTAAGGTCAATTCATCAAATCAAGTTGAGTCAATTAAAAAAAGGGTGGAAGAATTGTCGATGAGAAATAAAGAGTATGAAAGTAAAATTGATTTAATGGAAGAAGAACTCACTCAGTCTAGAAATATGTTACAAGAGAGAACTAGAGAATCAGGCACAATGAGGAAACTATTGATGGATTCAGAGGAAAACCAAAATTCAAAGCTAAGAGAATTACAAGCCAAATTAAAGGGTTTATTAGAAGAGAAGGAAAATTTGGAAAATGAATCGACAATCACTTTAAAGACCAAACAGAAGGAACTGGAAGACATCAAACGCAAACAAGATCAGTTGCTACGTCAAATTGATAATTTAACAGCTTCAAATAATGAATTAGAATTTAAGATAAAAGAATTATCAAATAAACAAAATGCTATTGATTCAAGTTCTCCCGAAACTCCTTCCAGCGATAATGATTATACAAATAAGATGATTGAATCATTGAGAGGATCTTTAAGGGAAACTGAAAAGAGATTGAAAGAAATGGAGGAGTTGAATGGTACATTAAGAAAGTCTAGTCAAGAATCTTCCGAAAAATTGATTAGATTGAACAAAAAATATAAACTAATTTCTCAACAATACCGTAGAAGATTGTCTGAATCTACTGTATCATCACCTATCAATAGTAGACACAATAGCATATCAGTTGTTGATCAACAAGAGCAAACCGAAAAAGAAGATGAAAACAAAGAAAGAGCAGAATATATCAAAAATGTGTTGTTGGGATTCTTAGAACATAAAGAACAAAGAAATATGTTACTACCTGTAATTAAAACATTATTATACTTATCCGATGATGATGAAAAAAAGTTGGTTGGATTGTTAAGTTAATTACATTTTTTATAAGTTACAAATTATATGTTTTAATGCTAAATTCTAGATTATAATTCTATACAAGTTGGTAAATCTTTATAATCATCTCTATTTTGTAATCGCCTTTTTATCGTCCATATAAGGCCTTAAAACTTCAGGAATAGTAATAGAATTTGTTTTAGGGTCGTAGAAATTTTCAACAATGGCTAAAACAACTCTTGGAGCAGCCACCGCTGTACCGTTTAAAGTATGGACAAATTTCAATTTCTTATCTTTCAAATCTCTAACCTTAGTGTTTAATCTTCTAGATTGATAATCCAAACAATTAGAAGTTGAAGAAATTTCACCCCAAGCACCTCTACCAGGCATCATAACTTCAATGTCTACTTTCTTATAGGCTGGAGCACCTAGATCATTATAGGGCATGACTAAAACTCTAGCAGTCAATCCTAGGCTCTCAACAAACTTCATTTGGAAATCAACTAATCTATCAAATTGTTTCATACTTTCCGCCTCGTCTGGATGAGTCCAAGAAAATAATTCAACTTTAGAAAATTCATGGACTCTGTATAATCCTCTTGTATCCCTACCAGCGGCACCAGCTTCTGCACGATAGCTTCTTGATAATCCAACCAAATCTAATGGTAAGTCTTCATGCTTGAATTCGTGATCAGCATATAAAGCTGCTAATGGAATCTCGGCAGTGCCGGTTAAACATAAATCATCATGTACTAATTCGTACACTTGCCTTTCATTATTTGTGTCTCTTGGCTTAAACCCACAAGCATTCGTGACTTGAGTTTTCACTATTGATGGAGGTAAAACCATTTTAAAACCATTGGTACGAGCTAATTTTAAAGCATACTGTAATAACGCTTGTTCTAATAATGCGGCATCACCCATCAAGTAGTACCATCCACGGCCCGAAATAGTTGTGGCCTGCTGGAAATTCACCAATCCTAATCTTTCCATGATATCTTTATGATCAAATTTTTCTTGGGGTTTTAATGGAAAATCTTCTTCTTTAGAAGATTGAATTTCTAGTGTAGGATTAATATACTTAATCAAAATCTGTTTAGGACCAACCGAAGGATGAATGTAATTTGGTAAATTTGAGACTTCCGAAATAAGCCCATCTTCAATTTTAGTAGCTGCCTCAGATTTTTCCTTTAAAATTGGTTTATATTTCGATAGTGTGTCTAAAATTGATTCTTGTTCCATCAGGTTGTTAGCATCGTTCTTTTTTTGTTCTACTTTCAGCTTCTTGAGAATATTTTGACATTTTTTTGATTCATGTTTGAAATTTAAAATAGTTTCATTTATTTTCTGCAATTCTTTGTAATTGTCACAAAATTTCGGGGAAAGTGGAAACTTAACGTTTCTCTTTTCACAAATTTCTTTAAATACATTGAATTCTGTGTTTACCGTTTTCAGATCAAATTGTGGTTTCTTCAAAGTATTTGAGGTCCTAAGTTGGGAGTCTTTGACAGCAGTGGAATTGAATTTAATATTATATCTTCCAAGTCTAGCCCTGATGTTCAAACTAGTATTTGAAAGCATGGTGGCTATTCTTACAAATTCATTAAAAAAAAATCAAACAAAAAAAAGTAAGAAGGAGAAGAATTCATCGGCAAAGAAAAACCGAAAAGAGAACAATTGAAATCGAAATTAAGCGATCTTTTTTACCCTTAATTTTAGTTTATTGTAACTTCAATTATACTTTTAATCAACGTTACTGCTACAAACACGAATATTACTACTTACTACAATCATGTCATTGGAAGGTGCCATGGAAGAAGAAAGAAAGTTGATTGCTCACATTCTTGAGCGTCAACAAAGAAATAGTTCTACAGGTACAACATCCAGAGATAGAAGCAGGGGTAACTCTTCACGTTCATTATCCAGAGGACAGGGAGGATTATCAAGGTCTGTAAGTAGATCACTTTCAAATTTGAGTGATACTGAGCAGCCATTTGATATTACATCTCATGATCCTTCTGAAAGACTGGTCAAAGAGAACTACGATACCGATGAAAATGAGAAACATGCCATACAAAGTGACGAAGAACAAATAAGTGATAGTGACAATGAATTTGAGATGGAAGATGATGGATCAGTCTTACCGAACTACTCTTCGTTTTCTACAAATAAAGATTCAACATCTAAGAAGGCTAGTGCCCTGGATGAATTAAGTCAGATTAACAACAGAAAGTTACTAAAAGAAGCGAACCAAGCCGAAAAATTGGATGAGATATTAGCAGCAGAGAGAGCAGTTGCCAATGCAAGATCAATCGGAAGAGAAGTTCCAAAAGACTATATGGCTAAGATTGAATCAAATGCGAAAGAAGCGGGTACTTCTATTCATTTTGACCCAGAAAAATTCTATCAAGATAATCAAGGACGTAAAGAAAAATTACAAGAGTATGCTTTATACAAGAAGAAATTAGTTTCACCTGAATATTCACAGGATTTTTTGATTCCCTATACAAGTGATGTGGAGGATAAAATTGACTCTGAATTAGCCAAAATGTTAAATGAAAAAATTAAAATATCAGATATTGATTCAGATCCAGTTAACCAAAGGGCAATGAGAACTGTAACAAGAGGTAATTTTTTTGAAAATTTAATAGCTTCAGGTTCAAAACATCCAAAATCATTTATCTTATGTATGGATTTCTCTGAAGAAAGTAGATATGCCTTGGAATGGTGTATTGGCACAGTTTTAGTGGATGGATCTGTTTTGTTTGTTCTAAATGTTCTGGAAGATGATGAATATTCATCTATGAACTTGAATGGTATTCCATCTACAAGTTCACAAAACGGTTTCTCGTCGCATTCAAATAAATCAACCAGAGAAAAGACTAGAATAAGTAATGTTGGCGATATTACAAACCAAATTATGGATTTACTTAAATTAACAAAATTGCAGGTTCATATAGTAATTGAATCATGCCATCACCCAATTCCAAGACATTTTATTGTGGGTGTTATTAAACACACTTCTCCCACTCTTGTTATTGTTGGCTCTAAAGGTACTTCTGCAATAAAAGGTGTTTTATTAGGATCGTTGTCAAATCATTTGGTGCGTAAATCAACAGCTCCGGTTATGGTTGTGAAGAATAGATTGAAAAAACTAACCAAAAAGGGTAAGCAGTTTAGTAATAACATTGGAACATTGCATAGTTTGGCTGAAGCCAAAGTTGATTAGAAGCAAAAAATACATTTATACATAATTCCTTTTACGTTTTAATTTTCATGCCTATTTTTATTTTTATTTCTATATAAATAATTAGTTCTATAAACGAGATTCACTTAAGCCAAATAATGATAAATTTCCCTATCATCGTCATCTCTAGCTAAATATTCCTTTTCAATTAAATTTTCGATTCTTTGCTTAATAAAAGAAGGTTGAGGCTTAAATCTGTTCATTAACTGTTTAATAACCTCACTTATTAACTCTTGGTGCTTCAAAGTTCTTCTTGCTTTCATTATACGAACAATTGCAGCCTCTGTTTCTATTATACGAGATTTGTTGATAATATCCATCGTTTCATTGCGTTGTTGATCATCTTCCACTTTAGAGCCCGATGAAACAGTTAGAATTTTGATTTTTGTGCTGGGAGATTTGAAAGATTTATTGACGGAGAATAAATCATCGTCTTTGATTTCTTTCGACATTGGCTCCTTTTTCAAAATCCTAGTTTTAGGTGCCACTGATATGCTCTGTAAATGTCTCATTAGTTCAGGTTTGGAAATTCTTGTTAATCTTTGAATTTCTTGGAAAGTATATTTTTTATCCGCCTTATCAGCTTCTTCCGCTTCATCACTATTAAAACAAGTTAAAATGATAATGGCAGATAACGTTGACATGTTAATTTCATAAGACTTGGAGGGATAATTCATTCTAAAATCTACCGTACCCATATTTGGAGCCCAAGTCAAATTTCTACCATTATATTTATTGGTGTAATAATTTTCGTATTGATCTTTCAGATATAATAAGTGCAATGGATAGTTTATTTCAGCCATTGATTTATTAATAGGCATTGGCCAAAAGTTTGTTGTTAAAATTGAAGGTTCCATTTCTAATTTACGGCCATTATTAAAAGATCTAACTTCATTTATATTCAAGAAATTATTGTTAAAATCAACTGATAAGTCTTTCGATATTTTAATATCTTTAAACATACCTTCAAATTTTGAAGTGAATGATGAACCAATTTCATTTTTAATTTTAGATATCATTGTTAATTCAATTTCATTTGATAACGACTTTTGTTGCAATAATCTCTTAGCAAGATGATTTTTATAATATTTTTCAAAAATATCTTTATCTTTTATAAATCGGAAAACAATTATTGAATTATTTAATGTTTTCTCAATTTCAATATTTGATTTGTCCCTCAAAGATTTTTTTATACAGTCATCAATAAATAAGGATAAATATTCAGATATCTTATTATTCTCATTTAAAAATGTTGAAAAAGCTCCTTCAACTTCTTTAACAATTTCAATATTATTATCAAAAGAATTTTTAATTAACAAATCATACTTTGATTTTAATTTTAGAAAATTATTAATCCATTTAATGGCAAACTGAGTCGATAATTCTTTTGAAGATCTTTTTTTTTTATTTGTACCGCTTGACTCTGACTGATCAACTCCTTCCTTTGTTTTAACTTTCAGTTCTTCACCATTTAACAAAACTATTTTTCTCAGAGTTTTTTTTAGCACATTTCTATCCGAATCAACTCTACCCACTAACTTGTAAATTTTTGATAAAATCTCATAACTGTCATTATCTATCCAATTTTTCAAACCATCGATTTCTAAATTTAAAATATTTTCAAGATTACTAATAATTAAATCTTTATCCATGACCTCAATTAGTTTTGGAACTGTAACATCTGGTAAATAGATTTGAAATCTATTCTCTTCTTCATTTATTAGATCAACAATGTTATTAATATAAACAGAACCACTTCTAAATTCTAATAACTCGTTGATTTTATTTAAATAGTATCGATGAGAAGTTAATAATAATTCAGGTTCGAAATATTTGGAATAATAACTTTCCCCATCTAATTCCATTAACGATTCAATAATTGATATGACTGATTTAATCAAAATCTTTTCAACTAATTCACCAGATCGACTTTTATTAATATCATTTAAAATAATTTGAATTGTTTTTTTACCAATGATTATATCATTGGAGTTTTCGTATTTGATGATGCAATCTCTGAAAGCATTTAATCCAACATCATAAATCAGTGGTAAATGATTGTCTTTTGGATAGGTTCTATCCAAATACATTAAAACATCACTAATCAATCTCATTGACAATAAATGATCCTCCCATTGGCTATTTAGTTTAATTAAAAATGATTTACTATCTAGAATATTTAAATTTTCAAGTAATTCAAGGCGAACTTCGTTTGATAAATGGAACCTAATTGTTGACTCGACGTTATCATAGAGATATTTACCATGCTTACTTAAAACTAAATTATAAGCACGCCTATATAATTGTTCGAATGATAATTTAGATGCATTTTTATGTTGAATTTCGGTGATGGCTGTTTTTAAAACCGACCATGATTCCTCCACATTTAAGTCATTGGACAATAGTTTACGTGGTGGTCTAATCTTAGATTTCTGTTTGTTGGGTAGCATTGTTATTCAAATAATTGAAGTAAAGTGTATAAAAGGTAACTATAATGTAGAAAAAATTAACAACTAGAGGAAAATAAACGAAATCGAGCTTTTGTTTTCGATTTCTGTTTTTCTCCATTAAGAATCTCTTTTTTCTTCAATTTAATTAGTAATAAACACCATGGCATCAGACATATTAGACGTTCTGAACATTAGTGAAGAAACGAGAATCCAACAAAAAAAGAATAAGGAAAATGATAAGTTAAAGAAACTGGGTTCTTCTAGAGAGCCTATTTACCAAACTGATGATTATGCTTCAGCAAACAAAAAGCGTAAAGTGAGTGCCATGAATAGAGAATTATACAATTTGATTGGTAGTAATCTACCGCCTGTTGCAGTTGATACCAGCTCTTTCAGGTTTAAGGATAAATTAAAACAAACTAAAGATACAAAACCGTGGAATTGGAAAAGTTTCACCAATAGTGCAAGAACGGATGGATTGATTTTACATCACTGGGTTAAAGGAGATGATAATGGTACAGGGGAATACAGATATGCGAAATACAATACGAAATTAGATATACCAGATTTTACTGAAGAAGAATTTGAAAAAGATTTAAAAGATGTTAATGAAGATTGGGATTATAAAGAGACAAAATATTTATTTGATCTAGCAAATCAGTTCGATCTAAGATGGGCAGTTGTGATGGATAGATATGAATATTATGGAGAAAAGGAAAGGACTGTTGAAGATTTGAAAGATCAATTATATAAAATATCTGCTAAACTTTTAACTCTACGAGATAGTAAAGATTCAGGATTAATTAAAGGATTGCAATTATTTGATAAGGAGAAAGAAATAGAGCGTAAGCAGTATTTAACAAAATTAATTCACAGAGCTCCAACTGAAATTGCAGAAGAAGAATCATTAGTTATTGAAGCACGCAAATTTGAATTGGCAGCCAAAAAGATGATGATTGAAAGAGCACAATTATTGCAATTATTGGATTCACCACAGTCATCAGCGTCGATACAGCAATATTTAACACCTTCAGGATTAGCACAATTATATAATTCATTAATGAATGTTGATAAATCTAAAAAGAGAAAGCCCGAAGTTCCAGTGGCTCCGCAATTAGGACCAAATGCAATACCACACACACAACAATTACAGCAAATGGCAAGAAATAAAAAAATTAATGGTAGTAATGGTGGTGTGAGCAATACCAATGGAAATAATAACAGTAGTGGCAATAGCAATAATAATCCGAAGCGTAAAGATGCAAAAAAAAGAGAAGATTCTAAACAACCTGCTGCAATTACTGAAGTTCAACAACTATTACAAAAAAATTTAACAGCAGAAGAGTTAGAAGTTTATGGTATACAATATCACGAGGAAAGAATTCAACCCGGTGTTTTTTTTAGGTCACAAAAATTGTCAACTTTCAAGCCTACTGTCCAGGTCAGAGTTAATGAGATCTTAGGCCAATTAGGCGTATCCGTCAAACCAACCATGCCGACCGGACCAGTGTGTAATAAGTTTGATCAATTATTACAAAGTATTGCCCAATTGGTGGATATTAAGAAGCAAAATGATAAGCTTGAAGCGGAAATTACGTTGATAAAAAGACAAAAGGGGTTACTATCTTAAGTTTAAGGCTAATATTAAGAGTAAATTAAACTATATATTAATATTTTATTATTATTGTTGTATATTTAACGTTCTAAATTGATGGAAGTACCAAATTTAGCATAAAGGATTTTTTTTAGATCGCTCAAATCATGATCAAATTGTTCAATTCTTATTTCTAATGAATTTATTTCGATATCTAATCTTCCGGTTTCTAATTCTAGTTTTTCCATAATTTCACTTTGTTTCAAAACAACAAATGATTCACCAATTTTATAATCCAATTTTTCATCTTCATCAATCAGCTCTAGCTCCATTGATACATCATCGATGTATTCCTTTTCAGTGATGAGAGCTTTCAATTTTGAGTCTAGTCTATCTCTTTGTGTAATTAACGTACTAAATTTATTGATGTTTTGTTGATCGTTCCAAGTAACTTCTGTAGAATTTGTCTGTCCTTGTGGAAGCAGTTCCATGTTGTAGTTGTGTATGATGTGAGTGACGTTTGGTTTAACCTTAAAAATGACATTTAGGTTGGAGAATAAAAGAAAATCGCATTTTTCAGATTTTTTTTAGCATGTCCATTTTTTTTAATTATGATAAAAGTGAATAATTTATTTGATACAAATTAATTTTCTAATTATCAAGAGTTCTAATCGGTTAGTTTTTAAACTTATCTATTTACATAAACCCATAATTATTGGATCACTTTTAATATATCTTTCATTCAAGATTTCTAGCAATTCATTATCATCTTTATCGACGTAATCACCAAAGCTTCTACTCAAACCCATTTTTAGAATTTTCTTAATATTATCGTTACCATCACTTTTCAAAATTCTAAATAACTTTAAAATCATAAATCCAATCCATTTGTTATCTTTATCTAATGAGATAACCTTATTCAAACAACTTAATGACATCATGAACTTTCCAATGATACAGTCTCCAATAAAATCAGAAACTAATTCTACTAAATTATTACCACCGTTAACGGCATTTTTAACATCAATTATTTTTTCAAACTTATCATCAATAATTAAATTTTTAACCAAATTTTCACCAGTTGGATCATCATCATCTATTTTACAATATTTCAGCAAATGCTCCTTCCATCTAATTTCTTCCTTTTTATCCTTTTTATTTTTTTTAATTTGAGGTTGGTTCCATAATTCTAGCAAAAATTCTTTGTTATTAATTACATTTTCGATGATTGTCATCAAACCAAAATAATTTCTTTGAAAGAATGGTTGATGAAATAAATTATCCCCCCATTTAATCATTTCCAAATAAGCCCTTGGAGTACCCTTGCGGAATGCATAAAAATGGAAATCAAATTGATCATCAGAATACTCTTTAAAAACTGAAAAAATTAATAAGTGGCTTTGGATTGTTAAACCTAAGAATGCAAAAATTTTACGTTTTAATAAGTCTAGTTTAAATTCATTGATTTCAGTGCTTTCGTTGATTTCATTGTTTTCTTTAATTTTATTTAATTCATTGCTTTCAATTTTATATTGTTTATAAAATTTAAAATATAATCTTTTATAAGCTTCTGTTAATTCCATTAAAAACCAGCATGATTGCATTGTATATAAATCTTTTAGACCATTTGATTCATTATCATTTTTAGTAAATAAAGATATTGTATCGATTGCAGTTTCAAATTGATTTGCACGTAAATAATATTTCGTTGATTTAGTATTTACAAATCTATCTTGTAAATCCAGTAATCTTGCATTATTCATTTCAGTGGCAGCATCTAATGGCCTATCCAAATGCTTGAAAATACGTGCTTTAAACATGTATAACTCAACCAAAGTTGGAGTAATTTTAATACCTTCGTTAATTGAAATTAATGATTCATCAAACTTTTCAAGATAATAATAATGCTGAGCAAAAAAATATTTAATCCAAGTTTTGGTAAATGGATTAAGATCTGACTCATTATTCGATTCAAAATCTTTAACAATGGAAAAAATAATCGGAACATTTGAAGTTTTCTTGTATAAAGGCTTAATTGTGGTAAAAGTAGATGGAATACCTCTCTTTAATAAGTTAATGATGTAATCACCTGCTAATTTTTCAAATAGCTTATCATTATCCTTGACAAATGTTAACGGTAAAAACTTTGGTAAATCAGATTTTGGATAGAAAGTTGCTAACTTTTTATATAAAGTTAATTTTTTTTCAAAATCATTCTCAATTTTTAGTGATTTTTCCAGTCCAACATAGTAGTTGATGTCATCCGGATTTCTTTTCAATAGAGTTCTGTAAACTAATTGGGCATCATTGAATTTGTTTAATTTTAGCAACAAGCCTGCCTTTAATTCTAACAAACCGAGAACATCAAAATTCTTAGTACGGTCATTTAGTAATTCATCGATATAAGTTAATGCTTTATCGAGCTCATTGTTTTTGATTAGCAAAGTTGCTTTATAAATTAAACACTCACTATTTTCATATAAATCATCATCGATTAGCTTGTCACTCATAATGTTATTAATTTTATCTAAAATTGAAATTGCATTGGTATAATCCTTGTTTAAATCGTTCGCAACCGCAGTTGATGTCCAATTCGCTCTATAACCAGGTTGATCTTGTAAATAGTCAAATCTGGTTTCAATTAAAGGCTTGTAATCCCTGATTTGCGACAAGCATGATGATAAATCTTTTGTAATCCCCATATTTTTGGAACCATTCTTTAATGCTGAGGTGTAGAAATGTGACGCTTTGGAAAAGTTTTTAACAGATCTATAGTATAATGCAGTTATATGGCATAATATTGGATTCAATGGATCTAACTTGACACCGATTGCAATTGATCTGTTAGACTCCAATTGATTTTTTGGATCTATGGAAATCAACACCAATGCTTTCAAAGCATATGATGGACCGTGATTAGGGTTACGTTTTAAGTACGCTTCAAGTTGTTTTAAAGATTTTTGGAATTGTTTATCTTCATAATCTTTCAACGCTTCTCTGAAAGGTTCATCAAAGGACATTGTCTTTTTAAATTATAATAATATAAGTTTCAAATTTAAATTTAAATTCAAGTTTAAATGCTAATGTTAATGCCAATGATAATACTAAAAGTGTTAAATGAAATGGAAAAAAAAGTTCGAATTCGATGTCGAAGGAATGAGGAATCAAAAAAAAAAATGATGAAATGAAATTCTCACCTCACCAGCCACATATATCACGTGATTATCGTCGTTCCCCACGAATCTTTTTCTAAGGCTCAAAATTAATTTTCTAAAATTTTTCCGATTAATAAAGTGGGGTGGGGAAATGAAATTAATGTGTTCTTATTCGTTTTCCAAGTTGTAGACATTGGTTGCAGACTTTTTTTCTCACTGATAGATGATAACATAATGACTCGTGTGCCTATAACATCACAAAACACATTCAGAATGACATCAACAAATGCTGGTGACACTAACAACAACAGTGGCCACAATATCGTTATTAAATCAAATCAAAATTCATTCAATAATGAGACGCCTACCCCACAGTCATCATCTTCGTCTTCTTCAGGGATTACGTTGTTTAATACACTAACACCAACACCAACATCAACATCGACACCTCAAGCAGGCCAGAGCATTTCCAATACGTCGACACTGAAAAAGAAACAGTCTAATAATAATTTACCCAGACCGTATAAGTGCCCAATGTGCGATAAAGCGTTCCATAGATTGGAGCATCAGACAAGACACATCCGAACACACACCGGGGAAAAACCGCATCAGTGTAACTTCCCAAGCTGCTTTAAAAGGTTCTCAAGATCTGACGAGCTAACAAGGCATTCAAGAATACACACGAACCCAAACCCGAGAAGAAAGAACCTAAATATTACGTCTACAACGTCAACAACGAACTTGAAAAAATCGCTTTCCACTCCAAAGTTAAATAAAAGGCAACAATTTCAGTTACAGAAAGAGTTAAACAGTTCGCCTCTAGTAACTACAAAATCTTCTGATGATGATGATGAAGGTGTTATCATGGAGCCGCGTTCGTTATTGTTGAATGCAAAATCAAATAAATCCGAAGTTAATCTATCAACGAGAAATTTGGCGTTAAACACAACTTTGAATTCAAAATCTTCTTCGTTTATTAATGCGTTGGCAACTGCTGCTTCACAGGAATTGCAAAATTTGAAAGAACTAGAAACGGAGCCCGATTCACGTTTAACTACAAATTCAAATCCAAATCCAAATCCAAATCCAGAACAGCAGGCTGCACAATCATTAATATCGACAAAATCAAATTCCGATATTCAATACGTTAAATCATTACCATCATTATCTCAATATTTTACATCAACTCCAATCTCTAATATAAATTCAAATTCGAATATAAATATAGCATTAAATTTCAATTCGAATCTTCCATCAATACAAAACATAACCCCTGTACAATCAACAGCATCATTCAATCATCCTTCCTCTTCTGCATTTTCAAGATCAAATTCACACGTAAACTTATTTAATTCAAATTCTTCTTCTGTACTGCATTTGCTATCGATTCAAAATTATAACAATAATAATAGCAATATGTCTGAAATGACGCCCTTGCAAACTCCAAATGTTTCTCCAAAATTGTCACCATCGAATAATAATACAGGGAACAATAATAATAGTAATAATAATGGAAGGTTGCCACCGTTGAAGACTTTAAATTTAGAATTGCCTGAAGCTGTTGATATTTCAAGCATAATATCAAAACAATTTTAAAACTATATAACAATAAATAACTATGTATTCACACATTTTTATAAAACCATTTTTATAATATCCACCCTTTTTTGACAACATCTCTGTAATATGGTATACTTTCAACAGCACCCTTTTTACAAACACTAATACTGGCAGCCTTGTTTGCAAAATTAATTGCATAATCAATATTGTCGTTCTTATAAATACTTAAAACAAGTGAACCTAAAAATGTATCACCAGCGCCTGTAGTATCAACGACATTTTGAACTTTGTTTGATGAAACAAATCCAAATGAAAACTTACCAGACTCTGAATAAATAACACCCTTGGAACCCAGGGTCATAATTAAATTTGGTTTTGTTAACATCGATCTTAATTTTGTAAAAATTTCGATAAATTTTGAAACTTCTTCAACATCCAATAAATCATTCTTCGACTCATTTCTAAGTAATGTTAATGGTTTTGAACCGCTGGATGGATGGAAATTTGATATAATTGATAATGCTTCGTGTTCATTAACAATAATATATGTCGAATTATGTAATGCATCTAACAAATCATTATTGAAAACTGTTAATGGTGATGGATTATAAAAAATTATAACATCAGGATGGTTTTTTGACAAATAGTTAATCACTTCATAAGACTTTGGGAATTCGTTTTGAATTATGACAAAGTTTTTCGTATCATCAATAACATTTTTATTTAAATTTGCATTTGGATTTGCAAATAATTGTAAATATGACTCACATGGTGATAATGACTTTAAGCTGCTGCTAGAGTCGTTTAAATTATTCGGAGCATTTGCGTTATTTAATTCTTTAAATAACTGAATCGAAGAAGGCTTTGGTGATGGGTAGGTTAAAGTTTCCAATGAAGGCTTTGAGGCATGTGCATGTAACCCCGATGGAATTGCTGGTTCGGACTGTTGGATTTTATATAGTGGTTCGTTTGCAGGCTTAGTTGCATGGGAATGAATAAACGAAGGAGAATTTTTTATCAGATTTGAATTTGAATGATTGCTTTTCAAATTTGGATTACTTGCAGGCAAGGTATGGTCGGTTAGATGGTTGTTATCATAATTACTTAATCTGACCAACGAAGGCGAAGAAGCGTGTGAGTGCATGTGTGATGGATGATGGTTTGAAACATCGGTTGTTTTAGCAATGGTTTCATTATTCAACGGTTTTGTTGAGTGGGAATGGATGTTTGATGGCTTGAATGGGTTATCAATTTTAGCAATCACGGCCTTTGGGAAATTTCTGTCAATTTCAGCATTTGTTGGCAACAGTTTATCGTTGGCCCCTGGTATAATCAAAATTCTGTTTTCACCAGAATTGGTTTCCACGATGATAATTGCAGTGCCAGAGCTGGTGTTATCGATTTTTTCCACCAACGACTGGTCGACTTTTTCATTTTGCAAAACCTCTAGAAACTTCTGACCGGCATCATCATCACCCACTTTCCCCCATAATCTAACAGTTATTTTTCCTGTTTCATAAGGAGAACGTAGCCTTGCAACGGCGATACATTCGTTCAAACCTTTACCCCCGAGATGTTTTTCGAACAAGTCACCTTTGCATGTTTCACCTGCCTCCGGGACTCTTGTAGTGTAAGAAACCAAATCCTGGTTTAACGATCCTATGATAGTAATTGGCATGTTGAGATAGAAAATTGTGCTCGAAACGGATAGTACGATAATACTGAGTTAGGATGAGATGAGATGAGATAAGAAAGAAAAGGGGAGTCGAAATCGAAGGGATAAATCGTAATAATTATTACAATCAATTAAGATAAAGGGTAAAATTATGACATCAGTTGACGTAATTTTCAGCAATAATTTATTTTTTTGTCTGTCTGTGTCTAGATAGACTTACTTAAGGAACTTGTCCTATTCTAAAATAAAAATCGTGTATAGAACAGACGACTACAAGAAGAAACTGGATCAGAACAGATCATAATCCACAATCGTGGCATGTAAAAACCAACATACATAGCACAATTCAACAATTGCTATACCAAATTAATGTTGGCTACACAATGTTGGCCAGAGTGCTTATACAATGTTGAAAAGGAGCTGAAACTGAGAAAAAATTGCCAAAAGGATTTGTGAATCGACGCGCCGATTTCTGAAACCCAAAAAAAAAATGTTGGGTAAAAAAAAAAAATCAGGCGAAATTCAATTTTAAAATTGAAATTTCACTTTTTTTAATTTATAAACCACTTTTAATCCATTCAAAAAGGAGTCGAATTTGGGATTGTTTGCTTTTTCATATTGCATTTGCCTTCAACTTTTACTCTAACTATAATCAATTCAATTGTCATTATATTAAGTATAATATAACAAGCTAACTTAGTTATTTATAATTGATAGTAAATACAACATAATGTCTAACCTGGATATTGTCGATATTACTGAGGCAAACGCCGTCGCAGCAGGTACCAATAAATCCACCAGAAGAATTGTTGCTTCAGGTATTGGTGGTAAATTAATGGGTACGAAATCAATGACGCAAGTTACAGCGGATGAATTAGCAAGAGACTCAGTTCAAGATATTCTTAAAAAAGATAAAGAACTAAGAGAAAAATATGAAAACGAAAAACACATTTCAGAAAAACCATGGACAAGAGAAAATTGGCACGAACATATCAACTGGTTGAACTTCATTTTGGTTTTGGCAGTTCCGATAGTTGGATTTACCTCCACCATCTGGATCAAACCAACAATGGGTGTCATACTATTAGCCATATTTTTATACGCCTTAGGTGGGTTATCAATCACAGCAGGATATCATAGACTATGGGCTCATAGAGCTTATGATGCTAGAGCGCCAATTAAGATCTTCTACGCCTTGTTTGGTGCATCATCAATTGAAGGTTCAATTAAATGGTGGGGACATTCTCACAGAATTCATCACAGATACACAGACACAAACAGAGATCCATACGATGCCAGAAAAGGTTTCTGGTATTCACATATCGGATGGATGTTGCTAGTGCCAAATCCAAGATATAAGGCAAGAGCCGATATTTCTGACTTAGCAGATGACTGGATTGTTAGATTCCAACACAGACACTACCTGTCAATAATGATTTTCATGGCATTATTCTTCCCTGGTATCTGTTCCTACTATCTGTTCAATGACTTTTGGGGTGGATTTATCTATGCCGGTGTTTTAAGAGGATTTTTCATTCAACAGGCCACATTTTGTGTCAATTCTTTAGCACATTGGATCGGTGATCAACCGTTCGATGATAGAAGAACTCCAAGAGATCATGTCTTGACTGCATTGGTTACATTTGGTGAAGGTTATCATAATTTCCATCATGAATTCCCTTCAGATTATAGAAATGCATTAAAATGGTACCAATATGACCCAACAAAGATTATTATTTGGATCACCTCCAAAATCGGTTTAGCTTATAATTTAAAAACATTTTCACAAAATGCCATTGAACAAGGTATTCTACAACAAAAGCAAAAGAAATTAGATAGATTAAGATCACAATTAAACTGGGGTCCACAATTATCAGAGCTACCTGTTTGGACCAAAGTGGAATTCCACGAGAAATCAAAAGATAAAAAAGGTTTTGTTATTATTTCGGGTATTGTTCATGATTGTTCATCATTTTTAACAGAACATCCAGGCGGACAATCATTGCTAAGAACCTCCTATGGTAAAGATGCCACAGTTGCATTCAATGGTGGTGTTTATGCGCATTCAAATGCTGCACATAATTTGTTAGCAACAATGAGAGTTGCAGTTATTAAAGATTCAGGTGCTCTGGGTAACACTTTTGATCAACAACTGCAATATTTAGCTCACAAGGAATTAGAAAAAAAGGCTGATAAATTAAACTAGGTTTATTCTAATGTTTGTTTTTTCTTTTGTATATTTGATTTTACTATTGTTTATAAATTTTTACCGGTTGTTTAGAAATAATTTTATTTTATTTTATTTTATTTCGTTTTATACATTCTTACTTTAAATTGAGAAACATGTAAAAGAGAACATGGAAATTCGAGGACTCCGTAAAATGAAAATTCCCAACAAATTAAAAATGAATAAGATTGGCTTACGGTCACGTGAGTTGGCATCATTCAACCAATGTCTAAGTGTCGTAACGTGACAATTCAACTGAAAAGTATTTTTGAGTGTCCTGGAGCAACTTTCTATTCATCAAACTAGAGGAAACCTTCCGTTTATGTTGATGAAAGTGTTTGATTCTCATATGGGACTCGGTAAATAACTATTTTTCTGTATTTTAAGGGGCTTATTATTAATAATTTGGAAATCTAGAATAATTTTACCGTATTTTCAAAACTTACAACTTCTAGAAAATTTGTATAACTCTTTTAACGTAAAATAAGCGTTTTAATCATGAGACTTTAGTATTTGGTAATCTTACGTTATTTGGATTATTTATATAGTTAGCTGTTCAACAACAATCACGTCTGAAAATAGTGTTTGCAAGGACAACCTGTTTTTTACTTGAGCACCATTCCCTTCCAAAAACCAAACGTTATATAAATGTCATAACAAAGACTATTGATAAACCCAAACAGCCGTGGTCTTGCTTGTCTTAGGTTTACCGACAGATTCATAATTTTAATGGTCCATGAACATGTTTTCGTGTTTTTCCTGAATAGGAAAGTGTACACCTGTTAATGTTCAAATTAATTATTAATTTACAATACTTTACTACTAAATCATTCATTGCTTGGACACTTTCAATTTCTTTTCAATACAAACAACCAATAGCTGCTCATAGTAACCTGAAATTTTTTTTTTAAAACTCGTAAACTCATTTCAAAGTAAAACTAAAGGAAAATAAAATCAATCGACGCGTCGCTGCGTACAAATTAATTTCCCTTTGTTATTAAAAATTCCGAAAATTGATCTCCAGCTGTCCATTTACTCTACTCTCTTAAACTAAAATTAAGTGTATTAAATATTGACTTATTTACGTGTTTATTTTTACTTTCATTTGAAAATTTAGAATATGAACATCGATCGTTCATTTTATAAATCATCAACGTACGACCCAGAATCAAAATTACCTATTTATGTGTTTGATTCAACTTTTATACCCCAACAGATCATATCAAATAATAACGAAGAAGACTATTTTCAATCTTTTGCAAATGAAATTTTGGATGGTTTACCGAACGAAGAATACTGTTTAGTATTTTTCACTAATGGATTCTCAAGATATGATTTAAATCTAACTTCAACTTCGGCTTCATCGTTAAAAATACCACTAAATATCATAAAATTTTTTAAATTAGTTCCACAAAGGAAAAAAAATTTTTTACTAAAATTATACATTGTTCACGGAAATTGGATAATCAAATCAATTGTCGAATTATTCAAAACTTTATGGGGATTCGGAAAAACAATTATTCACTGTGAAAATCTATCAATTTTATCGCATCATATTGACATAACAAAACTACCAATTTCACTTGCAACTTATGTAACCGATAAATCATTGTACAACAACGAAAAAATCTTCATTAACAAGCACTTGAAAAAAGTTTATGGCAAGCCATTAATTATTTATAACCAGTTATCTTTAAAACAGTTTTCAAAAATTTACAACAATTTAATTGCATATTTGTTGACACCAAAGTTAAATTCACGATTAAAATATAATGAATGGCAAATGTTGATCAGATGCAATAATTTAGATGATGAAACAAAAGTTGCAGTCGATATTTTAAGTGACTGTATTAAAAGAGATCAATCGGTTTTCTTATCAGATTTTTCATTTTTGGAACATTATATGATTATTATAAAATTTATCCTAAAATTAAGCGATTCAAATAACCCAATTATACCGATCGAAATATTGCTTGTAAAAAACGTTGATTTTGATAATATTTCAACCATCAATTCACTATTTAACTCGATGTTATCATATAGACATTTATTACTACCAAATAGCGATACTATAAATGAAGAAAATGGCGATAATAGCGTTTCGTTTATGAAAACTTCAATTGACAGTTATGATAATGCTTACATTTTAATTAAGTTATTTAAATTATTTCGCACAGTATTGAATAAATTAAAAATGGAAATTGATATTTTAGATCCAAATGCTAAAAATATTGAAAAATCAAAAGATAGACAGGCTCTGAGATTAATTTTATCCTTTACAAAAGTTCTGTATGATGACGATCCAAGTATAAAAGATTCTGAAGATTTAGGGTTCGATAATTTATTTAAATTTTTGTCCTCACTAATGAAATTTTTTGATAAAATTAAAGTTATTAATACTCCATATACAATGGAGGATTTTAATAACCACATTACATTTGAAGACTTTTTGGCATTTGAGACTTTCAAAAATAAAACCTTAGGTATTAATGAAATAATTCAAGACCAAATTACTATTATTGAAAATAAAAACCCGGTTAAAAATACTTCACCAATTAAGTCAAAAAGTATGGATCAATTTCTTATAACCGAGTCCGAATCAATACAATTAAGGTCAACAGATTCACCTGTACCTGTTCCGCCAACTCCTCCATTACCGCGTAAACAAGCCAGAAATATTTCGCCTTCATCACCATCATTGTTATCATCTTCATCATCTTCATCATCACATGAATCACTTAACGGCTCAATATCTTATTCCAAATCAACAATCGACTCCGCAAATTCTGATCATCATTTATCCCATAATATTTCACAATTACTGATTGAGGAGGAAAAAATTGAAGTTTCACCAATAGTGGCAAGAAATATTACAAATAGACTTAAAAATGAATTAATTAAACCTTCAAATAATGTTACAGGTAAGTTAATTAAATACACTGAAAAAGATTTAGTTGTTAAACAAGAAGCTGATAGACAACAAGAGCTTCAGTTAGAAAAACTTCGACAGCAAAAAGAGATGGCCAATTCAATTACAAGAAATAATGACAGAGGTAGAAAAGTTAGTAGATTGGCTAGATTGTATGAAGATAGAATTTTAAGTGGTTAGCTGGAAATAAATTGCATTTAAAAAAAGAATAATTATGTGATTAATATATGTGGTTATAATTTTTTTTCCTCCTTTTTTATTTTTTTTCTTATTTGAAAATAGTTACAATTTTTAACAAGTTTATATAAAATCTGAATGTACTCTTTTAAAATAAAAAACTGACCAAATAAATAAAATATAAAATACTAAAAAAAAAAATGCAAAAATTTAATCTATAAAACAATCTATTTACCTGGCAATGCTTTGTTAAATTCTCTAACAATAATTTCACACTCAACTTCACTACATAGAGATTTCCTTTTCTTTTCAGGTAGCATTTTCAGAAATTCCAATCCCGAAGATCTTTCTAGTGATTGAACCGGAACTTCAAAAGATCTCAATGGAACTTGATTCGGGATTATTTCATTTGGCATAACAAATGCGGCAACTGCAACTTCATCAGAATCAGAACCTCTTTTTTTGGATTTTTCGGCAACTATTAACTTGAAAAAATGTGTTGGCACTGCAATGTTTGGTGGATTACCAATAACTTCATAGCTAACTCTAAATTTACCATCGTCACACTTTTTAGGTAAATACAATGGTCCAGTAATAATTCTAACAGAATTATATTGACCAGTTAGTCTTCTACAAAAATCTTCAAAATGTGCCCAGTAATCTCTATTAAATCCAGCTCCAACTTGTGGCGACATATTTGTCAAGTAAAATGTTTCATCCATTGAAACTTGTGAAAATTTGGCATTTGCAGCCGGTGCTTGATGACCTCTGTCGTAACCAGATCTAAAGTAATCCCTTAACCTGGCTCTAAAAGTTTCAGGAATTTTTTCATCTTCTTTAAAAACAGAATTCTTTCTATCACCATTTTTATCACCTTTTGAAATTGAATTTGGTGTTATATGTTCAACAACATAATAAGGATTACGTGTTTGTCTATCATAAACTGAAACGTATTCTAATCTTGTTGCCATATCATGGACTGGTCCCGGAAATCCATATTTAAAAAATCCAGATGGATTAACATCTGATCCAGGTGAAATTAAATTATTGGTATTATTTTTACCACTTCCAACAGGTAAGTTACCACCACCGATTGGGAAACCACCCTGAGCTGGCGCGTTTGGTGCAGGAGATGATGCATCTGATTTTCCACCTCCCCAAAAGAAAAGAGCAGCAGATCCAATTGTAATGGCAGGAATAGTGAAACTCTGTCTAAACATGGTTATATCTTTGCCAAAAGAAAAAAATAAAGCTAACAAGCATCAACTCCATGATCTACAAGAACGGTTTTTTAAGGCGAGGAAATTTTTCATTTTTCATTTTACTCAATTTTTTTCTGTCTGTGGGTCTTTTTTCTACGTTTTTTCATTGGACATTGATATATATTTCTATATGATATTTATTTCTATATATATACACAAATGCATAGATCTAGGAGGACGATACATTTTTGTTATAGGTCCATAAATTTAAAAAAAATAGACAGTCGAATTGTGTTGATTAAACGTGAATATGCCCTATTGCAACCGAACAGCAATAATAAATCAATATTAACTGATAGAAATGATATTTATGAGGATTCTACGACAAAACATATTAAAGATGGTGAAACGTTAAGTGAGATTTGTAAGAATCGTAATGTTAACTTAATCTTAAATAATTTTGCGGATATTATCATGTCAGACAAAGAATTTAAAATAGACGATAAAATTCAATTTAATCAAATTAAGGAAAAATCACTTTCCTTAGCTAAAAATAAAACTGACTATAATACTGGTATTAAATTATCTGCATTATATGATACAGCACAAACAGAAATTGAGTTGCTTTCGTTATGTTATCAATTAGCATTACAATTTGGGTCGTGTAAAACTGCATTTCAAATTCAATATGGTACAATTATTAAACTACTAGATATGGAAAAAATTGATGATATAATTCCACTTTTGAAGAAAATTGTTAACTTTGTTAACATTAAATATTTAGTCGACTTGTTAAGTGTTAAGAAAGGTACAGAATTAGATAATAATCAGCTTCGAAATATCTGTCATTTAGTTTCAATGTATAATAGATTAATGAATAAATTGAATTCAAAATTCAAAATTCCGTTTACTAAAACCATAACACCATACATTTTTTCAGATTCACAGATTAAAAGAATTATTGATAAATCAGCTATTTTAAATTCAATTCAATTTGCCGGTAGTGAATATATTTCCACAATTGAACTAGTAATTAGAGAATTAGGATATACGATTTCAAAATATCTCTCAATGAAATTATCATTATATAATGATAAGCAGGAAATAGATTTAATAGAAGAGTTAAATAATAGACAAATTTTATACAGGTATCTCCATTTCACATATAGTATTATTCAAGATAGAGTTAAACATCAAGATCCGGCAACAGTTTATAAAATCTGGACAATCATAAAACCATTTCATAATAAACTATACAATTCTGAAATTGCATCATCTACAAATAACAATTTAAATAACTTCTATTATTACCAAACTTTATCTCAAATAATTACTTCATTTTCAAAAAATAAAAGATTCAGAATTTTGATTGATGATATTATTTCCGACTTACCATTAGAATCTGTTAAAGTTTGTCCTGAATTAATGACATCTTTAATTTATCATAGTTCACGTACAGAAAATTTTAGTTTAAGTTCAATTTTAATGAAACAATATAACGATGATACATTAGGATTATCAACCAAATATAACGAAGGCCAATTGAGGGCATTGTTAGCTTTAAATTTAAAAATGCTTGATTGGAAAAGAGCCAAGGAAATCGTCCAATTTCTAAGAGATAATTTAATGGGATTCACAGCCGCTGATTTTAATGAAATTGTAAGAGCTATATTAAGATATGGTAAAAACATTACAGACAATGAAGAAAAAACAGGAAAAAATGAAGAAGAGCCAAAAGTGAACACTATGAAAGAAAAAGAGGAGAAAGCTTGGCAAATGATTATAGATCATGAAAACAGAGGTCTGAATAGATATGCAATGATTAGTTATTTAGATTATATGATTGATAACATGAATCGTGGGTTACTGGATTTCAAGAAGATCGACAAAATTTTTCAAATGGCGATTAGCAATATAGATAGAAAAGACAAAAATTTTTGGAATTATTTTTATTTATCATATTTTAAATATTTGAATAAAAAATTCCCATTAGAGATGTCAATTGAAGTTTATAAGAATAGTTGTTTAGGAGAGGAGTCCATTTTTAAATCTTTAAGTGATTACAAGTACGAAACTAATCCGTTTTTAGCAAGGTTTGATAAAATAAAACTACTTTTAAGTTCTGATATCCGACGTATGATATTAAGAGATATTTTTCAAACTAGTTATAGTTATTTCAAAAAAGGAAAATCTTTACAAAGCGATGATTTGGGGGAAACAAAGAGACAACTAGAAACTATTAGTGGTTGGTGCTACCGAGAATCAATGAAATTAGGATATGACAGAAACAATTTGGTTATTGATACGTTGAAAACCATTAGAAAATCAGCTAAAAAAGTAGGATTTAATATTGAAGTAACCGAAAAGGAAAGACTTAATTTAGTTAGACAAGAATACATGAGAAAGAAAACTGGCGTTAGCATAGAGACTCCGCTAGAAGAAGAATATGTGAAAAGTTACCAGACAATTCACAATCAATGGGATCCAGATCGGTTGTTAAAAGGTTGCAATAAGAAAGCAAGCTAATGATATATAGAAATATAGATAAATGGGTACATAAATATATACATAGTTAATAGACTGATAAATTAAAATAAAATTTCAGGTCGATCGACGTAATTGATATAAATAACGAATTGTATTTTTTTCACCATTTGGAGAAAAAAGGTTACCCGCTACAACCAAAATATTTTTTTCTTTCTGAAAAATTTTTTTGTCTCTTTTACCTTCTTATGATATTTCACTTTTGTACTATTTGGTATCTTGCATTGACACATCTCATAATTCACCATGTCTTACGTCTTAACAGAAACCGCTGCTGGTTATGCTTTGCTTAAGGCTTCCGACAAGAAGATCTACAAGTCTTCCACTTTACAAGCAGATTTAGATACTGCTGAAAAAGTTCTTTCACAATTTAAGATCAAAGCTTTTTCAAAATTTGCATCTGCTGCAAATGCTTTAGAAGAAGCTAACTCTATTACTGAAGGTAAAGTTTCTGGTCAATTAAAAAAACTTTTAGACGAAGCTAAACCAGACAAAAAAATTACTTTAATTGTTGATGATACTAAATTAGCAAACTCTATCAATAAATTAGGTTTAAATTACCAAGTTGTTAGTGATGCTGCAACTTTAGATATTTATAGAGCAATTAGAGAATATTTACCAGAATTATTGCCAGGTATGACAGAAAAAGACTTATCAACAATGTCATTAGGTTTAGCTCATTCTATTGGTAGATATAAATTAAAATTTAGTCCCGATAAGGTTGATGTTATGATTGTTCAAGCAATTGCATTATTAGATGATTTAGATAAAGAATTAAATACTTATGCTATGAGATGTAAAGAATGGTATGGTTGGCATTTCCCAGAATTGGCAAAGATTGTTGTCGATTCTGTTGCTTATGCAAAGATCATTTTAACCATGGGTATTAGATCAAATTGTGAATCAACAGATTTTTCTGAAATTTTACCAGAAGAAGTTGAACAACAAGTTAAGGCCGCTGCTGAAGTTTCCATGGGTACTGAAATTACTGATGATGATTTAATTAATATTAGAGCTCTGGCTGACCAAATTGTTGAATTTGCAGCTTATAGAGAACAATTATCTAATTACTTATCTGCTAGAATGAAAGCAATTGCTCCAAATTTAACTGCATTAGTTGGTGAATTAGTTGGTGCCAGACTAATTGCTCACGCTGGTTCTTTAATATCGTTAGCTAAAGCTCCTGCTTCAACGATTCAAATTTTAGGTGCCGAAAAAGCCTTATTCAGAGCTCTAAAAACTAAGCATGATACTCCTAAATACGGTTTGTTATATCACGCTTCATTAGTTGGTCAAGCAACTGGTAAAAATAAAGGTAAAATTGCAAGAGTTTTAGCTGCGAAAGCTGCTGTTGCATTGAGATACGATGCATTGGCTGAAGAAAGAGATGACTCAGGAGATTATGGTTTATCTGTTAGAGTTAAGGTTGAAAATAGATTAAGTGCTTTAGAAGGCAGAGATTTAAGAACAACTCCAAGAATTCAAAAAGATCAACAAAAAGTTGAAATTACTGAAGCTAGAGCTTATAATGCAGATGCAGATGCTGTGATGGAAGATTCAAATGATAAAAAGAGAAAGAGAGATGAAGATTCAGATGATGAAAGTGATGATGATGAGGATTCAGACGACGAAGAAGAAGAAAAGAAGGAAGTTAAGAAGGCTAAGAAGGAAAAGAAAGAAAAGAAGGAGAAGAAAGAAAAGAAAGAAAAGAAAGAGAAGAAAGAAAAGAAGGAAAAGAAAGAGAAGAAAGAAAAGAAGGAAAAGAAGGAGAAGAAGGAAAAGAAAGAGAAAAAGGAGAAAAAGGATAAAAAGGAAAAGAAAGAAAAGAAATAGATTACATTATAATAAACCCAAATCATATTGTTTACTTTGTATCATAAACATATAATTACTTATTAACTTTTTCTAAAAAACCACGATTTCACATTTTACATTTTACATTTTGAAATTGAACATTAGATTTCATTTCGATAAATAGGGGTATAGTCAAGATTTTGGTTTCTTTGATTTCTTTTCTAATTTTTCCATTTTAAGCTTATCTCAAATTTTTCTTTCTGTTTTTATATCGTACTTTTGATTTTTATTTTTGTTAACTTAATATATTAAACTTGACTATCTGTAACTTTGAAACGAAATAATCTAAATTATTGGAATATTAAAACGTAAATGAACCGCGACAAAAGGAGACATGAATTGCAGTGATTTCCAATTTGCTTATTTATGCTAAAAGATTATCTAATCACAGAAAACGGACCTAAATATATGTTAAAGGATATAATAGCATGAAAGACGAAGTATATCCACTCCCTACAATATCATCAAACGCATATATACGAGACACAGAGTCCAAGCAAACGAGAAAATTAATTAATCGACTTTTACAAACTCTTGATGATGAAAACAACGATCTAACCAATATAATCGATGAACTGAAAACTATTTGCAACAACAGAGGCATAAATTGGGATATTTATGCAAATAAGTTTGTTGAAGGCGAAAATGAAAATGATGAATTTGCTGATGATGGTTTGGAAAGGAAATTTAATGATAAAAACTCTTACGAAAATAATGATGAAAATTTACAAAGAAGAAAGGATTTCATATTAAGGGAACTACACAAACAAGAAAGATTAAGCCAAGAATATGAAAAAATATTGGATAAACAGATGGAATTATTAAGTATATCTAAAGATGGTATCAAAAAGCGTGGAATTGAAGGTAGAACAGAAAAAGAAATTCATAAAGAGATAATGGGCAATACAATTGAAAGTTTGGAAGAAAATTTGAAAATGGTAGATACCCTAGTTAATTTTGCTAAGATTGATTACCAGTTGGCTTTGAACTCTTTAAGGGAGCAAGCAGATAAACTGAATAAGGATTTCGAAAATTAAGTTTAATTCTGATGGAACAAATAATATACATCAAAATGCAATAGCTTCCAATTAATAGCATCAACATGTATAATATCCTGAACAGGGAAAATTTGTATGATACAGCATTTGAATATAGTCAATATCAAATTTGCCCTAAGTAGTTCGAAGACTAATATTGGCTTATCAATTCACAATAATAAAAAATGAAAATGTTGCTTATATAATACATTTTTAGAATTTTTTTCCTGTCCTTTAGTAAATAACTTATTTATTCTTATATAATACCCATTTATTTGGATTTTGCAGTTTCTTTTAAAGCTTCTTCTTCATGCTTACATAAATTCTCAAAAACATGAGTAACAGTTTGATCTTTATCAATTTCTTTCCACGTCTCTTCAATACGCTTCCCATCAAACCTACTTAAAACAAAATACAGTATATAGTGGAAACAAAAATAAACAAGTAAATGTGGTTGTTTGAAAACCTTTTCCCAATCTAAACGCATACCTTTTTCTTTTGAAAGATTACATTGTTTAACAATAACAGGCAATTCGCCATCCCTTTCGAATTTTTTAGACATTCCATCAATTTTTTCCTTCAAAGTTGCAATTTTAAAATCTTTTAAAGTTTTCAGGTTGGACTCAACTTCTTTAGTTTTCTGTAATAATAATCTCAATTCATATTTCAACCTTGCATTCATTTTATAACTATTTCTGAATTTATCTTCAATTTCAAAGTATCTATTCATAACCTTGACAGTTTCGTTCTTACGCGCACTGAAGGTTGTAGATGTTCTATCTAAATCAAAGTGGTCTAACAATTCCCTTTTCTTTTCTCTAACTCTTTTTTTCAGTTCAGAACTACGCTTAACAATACCTAATTTATAAGCTTGTAACATTTTCAAGTATTGAATTGTTAACCACTCAGTAGTAATTAAATCCAATTTTTTATCTTCATATCCACAAATATCAGTACCATTACCATTTAACGAGTCCTCAACAACAGAAAATGACACGCTTCTTCTTAAATCTGTACCAGTCAAAATCTCACTATAAGGTCTAAAATAAACAACTGAACCGTCAATAACATTATTATTATTAGTATTGCAATTAAAACTATTCACAAAACTTGAAGAATCATCCCTATCTTCATTAATGAGGCTCGAATTATCAAACACTGATTTATTTCTACTGTTTTTCCTTATTATTCCTTCAAGATTAGATTCCCTAAAACCCTGTAAATCAATCGTATGAACATTTAGTTCTTTATCAACACATGGTATACTATGTCGACGATTTAGCCTTGAATTAAATTTAAGAAATTCCACTTCTTTTTTATTTTTATAATGCTGAACAGGTGAATGAGTTCCATGATGATGCTGATATTGATGCTGATATTGATGCTGGGCTTGATGCTGATGATTCTGGAGATTATGTTCATTGATTTCATTATGATCTTGATCACTACTTTCTTCATAATCATATTCAAATCCATGTTCATGTCCATAATAGTGCTCAATATCCCCATCATACTCATTTCCATTGTCCAAATCTAAATTCATCGACCGACGTGAATGCAATAATGCCCTTTGTGTACTGGATTGAGGCATATCCTGTTGGTCTTCAGACGAATCATAACCCAAAGAATCAGAAAACAAATCCTCATCATCATCAATCGCCGAATCGTTCAAATGAGAATGCTCATCTATATCTTTATTTAATTGTGATAAATTATGATAATCAGCTTGATCTTGAAAGCTTCCACCCAGAATCAGAGATTTTGCCTTTTTAGTAGTAGATGAAAATGATGATTTGTCACGGTCACGATCACGGTCACGATCACGATCACGATCACCGCTGACAGTACTTCCCAAATTTCTGGACTCTACTTTCAATGGACGTTTAGATGATTGCAAACTAACTTCAGATTGAATGTGTTTTGCTGATGAATATGGAGATGATAACAATCGGGTACGATATTTGATTGTTTGAGCCGATAAACTTTGTTCATCTAGATTAATTGGACTACCTTTACCTTCAAATAGAAAACTTAATTGCTTACCCAATCCACCGAGATTTTTAACTTGATCAGTATCTTGACAGTTAATGTACTTTTTAGGTTGATCTTTCAAAGGTGAAGCTTGATGCAAGGGAGAACTAGAGTTCATTGCAATAGTTTGGAGATTTTTTCCAGATGTTATATCAATCACTGTATTCTTAAAGATATTTTTTACTTTACTCAAATCTTTGGTAAAATTTTGGGTAGCCTTTGTTGTCTGAGCCCAACCAATTAATTTTGCAACAGTTTCAGAATCCAAAAATCCTGCGCCTGTTGATCTTTCTCTATTTAATTTAGAATATTTTTGGAAATTTTTGATTGCAGATCTCATCTTATCAACATCCATGGGATCTTTGGGAACGCTAAAATTGTTACCACCCATCTCTAGTATAGAACGACAAAGTAATGTAAATCCCAATATACTTAAAATATGTAAACTTATATCACAATTTGCTGGTTTCTGTTTAAACAGAAAAGGAACCAATTTAACGTCTATTATAATTCTCCACCATTCTTTTAAAGCCTGTTCTGTCTTTTCACAATACAAACCATCACAATACACTGGATCAATTAAATTAAAATAATAGAGGAAAGTTTGTAAAATTGATATTAATTCACATACAGCATAGTCAAAAGGAACGTTATTTGCAATCTTATAAGCAGATTTAAACTTGTCTTCTACCGACTTAGTTGGCTCTGCAATCGTAATTGCAGATCGTGAACCGCAACCTAATTTTTTCAAATTATAGTTTACAACGTAAAGTTTATAAAGTTTTGAAATTTCACCGTTTGGAGCAGAAACAAGAGATAAAACCGGATCTAATAGTGCAAGATTAGTAATAAAAATAGTACCTGGCTCAGTTTCAGTTGCCACAGAATATGACGATTCATTTTGTCTGTTGATATAATTGACAAACACTGAAGGCCAAGGACTATCCACTGGAGAAGGATGAACCATCGTCACTCTATACGCCGTTAGCTTATCTGATGGATTACCTGTATATGTAGTGATCATATTATTACCCGTTCTTTTAGATATCCATTGCTCCACAAAATAAGCTTCATAACCGAATATTTCGATGACTTTGATAGAAACTTTTGATTGGCATTGTTGGAAGTATGGTTTCATGCGTTCAAATGCGTAAGTGTCCGGTATAATAAATTTGAGAGATTCCACCTTAAGATGAGAAGAATTAGTTGCATCCGAATTTATAGAAGAATTAATGTTATCTTCAGTTGGATAGACGGAACTGTAGATGCTGGAAGGCTTAATTTCAGAGGAGCTCTTCTGATGTGGAAGCCTGAGACTAGAAGCACTCTGGGCATGATAAGGTGAAAGCCTTGCAGTCTTAGCTGGACCATCCATTGTTTCGAGATAAATGAAAGATATCTATAATATTGCAGGCCTGTTGTAGATAAAAGGGGAAAAGAGCCAGATAATTCATGTTGAGTTTAACCGCCCCAAAATAACTCAAAAACGTGGCACAGTTGGTGTGGCGCAGCACGATTTCTCTCTTTTTGTTTCTCCATTACGAATTTCTTTCATTGAGGCAATTATTTTGACTAACAATATATACAGTTTCTTTTATACAGATACTAATCAATCGCTGACATACTATCTACATATAAAGTGGATTAAGGTTATTTATATTTAATTGCAACCATGTCTACCACTGAGGCCTTTTTCCGTATGTTTTCATCATTTATTTGTCCCTTTCTTCAATCTAATTATGAATTTTAATACTGACAATAAACTTTTTCTATTATTTAAGGTTCGGCTGACATGCTATTGGTGCAATTTTATATTGCTTCCGAAGTTTCTAGAGATTGTGTGTCCGTTTTAGGTGAAATGGGGGATGTCCAATTCAGAGATATGAACAAATCTATCAATTCTTTTCAAAGATCATTTGTTAAGGAAATTAGAAAATTCGATACGTCTGAAAGACATCTAAGATATTTATATTCAACTTTAGCTAAACAAGAAGTTAATATTCCAACAACATCATTTGATCACCTAGTAACACCTCCATCCACAAACATTTCATTGATAAATAGATCAAATTACCAACTGACAACTTCTCAGATGGATGATTTAATTAAAGTAATTGAAACGTATGAATTAAATATTAGACATATGTCCGAAACTTATGACGATCTTCTAGTGAGAAAAATGGATTTGTTGCAACATAGAATGGTTTTACAAGGTACAAGGAAGTTTTTTGATGCGAGATTGTCAATGGAATTAAATGATGATAACTCTACTTTTAATCAAGTAAGATTATCAAATGATAGCGATAATTTTTTAATTTCTGACGATGAAAATGATGATATTTTACTTGAATCAGGTTTAGGAAATAATAACAACACCACTAATACTAATAATAATATAGCGTCAACAGGTAGAAATGAAATGAATATTTTAGGTTCAACGATGAATTTTATCAGTGGTACCATTGAAACCAGTAAACTTTTAATTTTAGAAAGAATCCTTTGGAGGTCTTTAAGAGGTAACTTATATATAAATCATATTCCAGTTGAAGAACCAATTGTTGATCCTAAAACCGGTGAAAAATCGTATAAATGCATCTTTTTGCTGTTTACTCATGGTGATACTTTAATAAAAAGATGTAAAAAAATTGTTGAATCTTTGGATGGTGAGTTATACAACGTTGATAGTGACTATGATGTTTACCAAGGCGAATTAAGAAGTGTTAATAATAAATTAAAAGATTTGAATGAAGTTTTAGAACATACTCATGACAGGCTTTTGCTTGAATTAAAAGAAATTGCATTAGAAATTGAAAAATGGAATATTGATATTCAAAAGGAAAAGTCTATTTATGAAATTTTGAATTTATTTAACTATGACGAAGCAAGAAGATGCTTAATCGGTGAAGGTTGGATACCTAAAGATGATTTGCCTTATATCAAATCTGCCTTAAAAGAAGTTACTGACAGTGTAGATACAGACCTTAACTCTGTGGTTAACGTCATAAATACTAATATGACACCACCAACTTATCATAAAACAAACAAATTTACATCTTCGTTTCAATCGATTATTGATGCATACGGTATTGCAACATATCAAGAAATCAATCCTGGTTTAGCAACAATTGTTACTTTTCCCTTCATGTTTGCTATTATGTTTGGTGATGTCGGTCATGGATTTATTTTATTTTTAGCAGCTTTAACATTAGTTTTAAATGAAAGAAAAATTGGCTTGATGAAAAATAGAGATGAGATTTTTGATATGGCTTATACTGGTCGTTATATTCTATTATTAATGGGAGTATTTTCTATGTATACTGGTTTTTTATACAATGATTTATTTTCCAAATCAATGGATTTTTTCAAATCCGGTTGGTCATGGCCAAAAGGTTTTAATGCAGGCGAATCTGTTGTTGCAACTTCAACTGGTGGCGTATATGCAATTGGCATAGATCCTGCTTGGCATGGAACTGATAATAATTTACTATTTACCAATTCTTATAAGATGAAGTTATCGATTTTAATGGGTTTTGTTCATATGTCATATTCATTTTATTTTTCATTGGTCAATTTCCGTTTTTTTAAATCTCGTGTTGATATTATTGGTAATTTTATCCCCGGTTTACTTTTCATGCAAAGTATTTTTGGTTATTTGACAATTACCATCGTTTATAAATGGTGTATTGACTGGGTCAAAATTGGTAAACCAGCTCCTGGTTTATTGAATATGTTAATTAACATGTTTTTAGCACCAGGCACAATTGACGAACAATTATATCCTGGACAAGGAGTGGTTCAAATTATTTTGGTTTTAATTGCATTAGTTTGTATTCCTTGGCTATTGTTATACAAACCATTGACATTGAAGAAAATGAACTCTCAGAATGTTCAATTGGGTTATGCAGATTTAGAAGATCGTCGTCATTCCAATATTACAGATGACGGAATTTTCCGTACTACCACTACCACTACATCATCCACCTCAGTGGATGATTTCTTAGTAGAGGACGTTTTCATTGATAATCATGATGAGCAAGAACCAGAGCCTTTCAATTTTGGTGATATTATGGTTAATCAAGTTATTCACACTATTGAATTTTGTTTAAATTGTGTTTCACATACTGCTTCATATTTGAGATTGTGGGCGTTATCTTTGGCACATAATCAATTATCTGCAGTTTTATGGGAAATGACCATCCAAAATTCTTTTATTCCTTATGAACAAAATGGATTTTTGGGTAGTATTATTGTGGTTTTCTTGTTTGGTATGTGGTTTGTTTTGACAGTTTGTATTTTGGTTGTTATGGAAGGTACATCGGCGATGTTACATTCTTTAAGATTACACTGGGTTGAAGCAATGTCAAAATTTTTTGAAGGTGAAGGTTATCCATATGAACCTTTCAGTTTTTACCAAATTTTAGTATCTTCTCAAGATAACGAAGCTTAACTAGAGTACATAGAAGCGATTTTTTCTTTTCCTATGACGTTTATTTTGTCTTGATTTTTACTCTCATATATATTATTTAGAAATAGTTATTAAAATAGTATTTTTGAGTTTGTTTACATTTTTTTCTTTTTAGGTAAAGCGCATTTTAAATTTTAAGTTATTTATGTTTTCTTATCACAAAAACTTTTGTTGATCGTTTAAAACCAATGAATAGACAACCACAGCTGAATAGGAAATTATCCACATTATCTACAAGAACGACAGTGGAACGCAAAGGTCGTAAAAAAGATCAACTTGAAAGATTCATAGAGTCCCCACAAACAGTTATAGTATCAAGCTTAAATCAACTTCGATATACTATACTTTGCGAAGCACTTCCCAATTCCTGTCCATATAGAGCATACATTTGGTCAATACTTTTACATGCAGAACCAATTGATGCAGACTACTATTTACATTTAATAAATCGAGGTGAATCAAACGTATATGATAAAATACGTAATGACGCGTTCAGAACATTTCAGAATAACAGAGAATTTTGGGATAAAATTAATGAATCGATGCTAGTTAGGGTACTAAACTCTTATGCATTAGAAATTGAAGATTCTTTAGAACAAAAACAAAGAAGAAAAGAAACTTTTTCTCCTTATGTGCAGGGCATGAATGTTTTACTAGCACCAATGTTATTTGTATCAAGAAGTGAACCGGAAGCATTTTCATTATTTTCAAGATTGCTAGTACATAATGTACCAAGATATGTTTTGCCAAATCTTCGTGGCGCATTGGATGGCGTTAAATTAGTTGATATAATATTAGATATAGTGGATCCCAAACTAAACCAATATTTAAAATTAAAAATGTTATCGGCCAAAATATATGCATTACCGTCGATTTTAACATTAAGTGCATGTACACCACAATTATCAGAAGTCCTAAAGCTATGGGATTTTCTATTCAGTTACGGTGTTCACTTAAATGCTTTTTTTGTTGTTGCTCAAGTTATTTTATGTAGAAATGAATTATTGAAAAACAAAAACCCAATGAGTGTTTTAAGAAAGTTTCCAGATTTACAAGCTGATAAAATTATTAAGCTATCTTTAAGCCTTGTTAAAAATACCCCTGATGATTTATATGATTTAATTGTTAGACATCCATTCGACGAAAGCGTTAGTGAACTAATAGATAACTATAAATATTTTACACCATCATAAATAAATAAATATGTTCTATATAATACTGTTGGCATAATCATAATCTTCAAGATAAGTACCAATTACAATCCGATTGTAAAAATATCTACCACATAGACCTTTTAAACATTGACGAGCATTGTTTGGTGTATCAAATTTAACATAAATTTTACAATATTGTGGTTTTAGTTCATCAATATATTGTTTGAAAGTTGATGGTGGTTTTGGTATATCAAGTTTTTCAAACCCTTTGAAACTTGAGCACTCATCCCTAAAAGACTCATAACGATCTTTATATTTTTCATCATCCAATATTTCTTCTAATGATAAACAATTGAAAAATTGAATTATCGAGGTAATAGCATGTTTTGAAATTTCAATTGTATTACGATCAACAAGATCCATGATATTATTTGCAGTTAATTTAATTTTTTGAACATATTCACGTGAAAAATTCCTACATGGCATAAAACATTTTAAGTTCTCTTGATCTTCAATCAACTTTATTATTTCTTCGGTTTTCTTATAATGTTCATTCGACTTCTGGAAATCGAAAAACACTATACCGCTGGATTCATAGGTTAATTTGTCAATTAACACCGTTAACGATCTTAGTTTACCGTATTTACCTAATATTGCCACCACTTCCTCTCTGGATGTACCCAATGGTAAATTATTAATGCAGCATAGTGAAGGACTTTCAATTATTTCATCTGCTATATCGTCATTTAAACTAATATCACTATCACCATCATCATCAAACTCGATATATTCTCTTGGCCTTTCCAGCTTAAAAACTGTATCTAATTCGGGAATTTCTTTCCCGCTGAATGACATTAACACTGAAGCAACAATTGAGGTATTTGCCTCAACAATTAATCCATTTTCGGTTTGCTCTGTATTTAAAGAATGATCTTCGTAGGAAACATTGGGTATGATGGTTGAAACAAGAAAATTTTCTAGAATTTTTTGGACTGTCTGTTGAGCAACAACGTTAAAATCAACTCCCGATAAGATTAATGATCTTGAAATCCTTGAATGCAAGGGAGTTAATACTGATTGCTCAACACTTAATCCTCGAACGGTACGTTGTTTGTTTAAAATCCTCGTCACTTCCGCTTTATCTAATGTTTTCTTAGCATGATCACCTGGATGTGGAAATAGCCCCGAAGCCTTTGCACGAGCTGCTGATGCTCCCTCGTAATCAACCGGCTCCTTGTCCCAAAATGAATCTTTCAACCGTAGTTCTTCCAATGAAGGCACTGAATTATGTGATTGACGTTCATTTCTTCCTCTGTTGTGATAAGAGCCACGCTCTTGACGATAGTTACCACTACCGGTATTAGAACTTCGGCCATCATATCTGTTATAGTTATTCTGCTGTCTTGGCTGATGGTGATCACGTTCCCTATATTTATTGCTATTTCTTTGTCTATTATCATGATAAGTTCCTTCACGATCATGACCCCGATCACGATTTCTTTTAGCATCATTATTATAATCATAATGTCTATCTCTATTATAATCATCTGGTCTTCTGTCTCTGCTATTATATCTATTTGAAGATTGATTATCTTGATTTTCCGTAGATCTAGAAGGACCAGTTATTTTTTGCCTTTCAGAATTGTTCTGTTCCTTTCTATTGGCGGCTCTTCTTTCGTCTATATGAAATATAAGTTAGTAATTAGCGAATGAGATAAAATTAACAAAAGATGCAGGCACATACTAAACATCTCACTATTAGTAATACTTGGTTAATCCAAAACGTGCTTGATAAACTCAACACCAAGAAAAATTCTTGAAAAACATGTCGAGAAAATATTACGCTCTCCGTTTCCAAAATTATATTTCAATCTTGACACGTAATATCAGTTTTCCTATAACTACAACTGATATTTCTTTGCAAGTTAACAATTTAAAGATGAATTTACAATCATTTAATGTAATTATTGCGTTTCTTGTAACACAAACATTTGCTGCGTTATTAGGTATTGATTTCGGTCAAGAATTCACCAAGGCAGTCTTAGTTGCACCTGGTGTTCCATTCGATATATTACTTACCGCAGATACAAAACGGAAAGATATTTCAGGTTTATCCATTCTTCCTGATTTTAGAACAAATGAAATATATCGTTCTTATGGCTCACAAGCTTTAGCTACATGTATTAGAAGACCTGAATCATGTATGATGTACTTAAAACCATTACTCGGTAAATCAGATCATGATCCAGAATATAATGAATATTTTTTAAAATTTCCTGGAGTTGGTATGGGTAAACAAGTTGGTAGAAATGCAATTGCATTAGGATTTGGTGACGTTGGACAGAAATCAAATAATACATTTTTGGTTGAAGAACTAGTTGGTATGAATTTTAAAGAGATCAAACAAAGAGCTTTAGAACATTGGAAGGCAGCCTCACCGGAGACAGTTGGTGAAATTGATGAGGTTGTTATTTCGGTTCCAAGGTATTTTAGTGAAGCACAAAGAATCGCATTGTCGGACGCTGCTGAAATTGCAGGATTACAAGTTGTCGCATTGGTTGATGACGGTTTAGCGGTTGCGTTAGATTATGCCCAAAAGAAGGAATTTAATGAAATCAAAAAATATCATTTAGTTTTTGATATGGGCGCTGGATCAATCAAAAGTACCTTAATTTCCATTGCAAATATTAATGATACTTTAACTTTTGAAATTGAGGGATATGGTTATGATGAGACTTTAAATGGTCATTTATTAACATATACTGTTAGAGAACTGATTTTAGAAAAATTTTCCGAAAAAAGTGGTATACTAGTCGGAAAACTTTACATGGATCCAAGAACAATGAGAAAAGCATGGCAAGCAGCTGAAAAGACAAAATTAGTTTTAAGCGCAAACACGATAAGTAAAGTTTCAATTGAGGGTTTGTATGAAGATCATGATTTTAAGGGAGAAATTACCAGAGAGGAATTTGAAGAAAGTATCAATCCATTACTAGATTCAGTTTCAAATTCTATAAACGAATCTCTAAAAAATTTTGACGTTAATGAATTAGAATCTGTTATTTTATCTGGTGGTTCAGTTAGAGTTCCAATTATTCAACAAAAATTAACTGAATATTTTGAAGGTAATGAATCGATTTTATCTAAAAATGTTAATGCTGATGAATCAGTTGTGTTTGGCACTACTATTCGTGGGGCTGCATTAAAACACTTGATGCGTAGGCATATAATTGAAGTTATTGATCCAACAACAATGACTTATGCGATTAAGTATTCTAATGATACTGAATCTGATTTAAAAGACAAGCCATTTGGATTAATTTTCCCTCGTGGCACGCTACCCGGTCAAACTATGAAACAAAATTTAACCGATTTTGAAAATTCGTTTGTTAAGGAATTAAAAGTTGATATCTATGAAGATACTTTTCATGCACGTACCTATAATTTTACCATGCCAAAAAAATTTAATGAATCTTCGTGTTTAGGTGGCTTAGAATACACTGGTAATTTTGGCTTAAGTAAATCGAATATTTTTATGTTAAATTCAATCAAAGTTACGTGTTATCCTTTAATTAATGGTACTGAAATAGGTAAACCAGCCTCAGCTACAATGCTCTCTAAAAGTGGATATTTTGGTTTCCAACCATTAAATGCTTCAATGAAAAGTAAAGCCATTAGAAGATTAGAAATTTTTGATAGCAAAGATGAACAAAGAAGATTGTTATCAGAAGCCAGAAATGTTTTAGAAAGTGGATTATATGGATTAAGAAGCTTTTTGGAGGATTATGATGAAAATTTACCACACGATGTTGTGGAAGAAACCAATACATTTATTACTGAACAGTTAGAATGGTTAGATTATGAAAGTGATGAAGCGACCCTAGAAGAAGTGTCAAGTAAAGTTAAAATATATAAGGATATAAAAGGTAAGCTTGATCTTTATGTTATGTTTGAAGATAAAGAGAAGGCAATCGGAGAATTATATGCAATAATTAATGAAGCTAAAGAAGCAATTAATAATGTTGAAGAATTTAAATTAAAATCTGCTCAAGAAGAAGACAAACTAAGAGCTCAGTATGAGGAGTTTGGAATGGATTACGACGAAACTAATGATAAGTTGAATCCAGGTCAATTACCTGATCCAGAAAAAGTTTCAGAAATATTTGATGTAATTTTTGAATTCATTCAACTTGTTGAAAGTATGGAAGCTAATAAAGATGTTTATGATTTAATCAATAAAGAAGATTTACTTGAACAAATTAAGAAAGTTAAATCATACATTAAAGCTTTACCCGCATTAAAAACTTCATATAAAGATGTTCATGCAACAAGAACTGGTTTCTTGATCCAGCAATTAGCTGCACAGAAGAAGAACTTGAAGAAGGCAGAAAGGGCAAAGGCAAAAGCTGAAGCCAAGAAAGCCAAGAAAGCAGCAGAAGAAGCACAATTAGATACTGAAAATGAATTTTCAGAAACAAACACCAAAACTGAAATCGAAACAAATACCGTCACTTCGATTGATACAGATGAAATCAAACATGATGAATTGTAGATAAATAGCCAGCAATATATAAAAGTTATACTAATATCAACTTCAACTAATATTAACCTTTTGTAGATATAAATGGAAAACCTATTTGTTTGTCTTTTTATTTCCTTTGAATACTGTTTTTTCTATAAACAGGTTAAATTCATTAAAAACCACTTCACCGTCAGCGATTATTAACACAGTCAACCGAGGGCAGTTAAATTTTTATACGCGATGTTTTTAAATTTCTTTCATATTCTTGATTATGATAAATGATAAACAGGTGAAAGTAACTACGTATTTGATTCAAAATATGCCACAGATAGAACCAGAATTGTTACCTTCTTTAACTGCAATTACAGATATATTGCTTAAAAGACCAGGGCTTATTTCCATCAATTCGATCAAGAGATTGTCTAATATTTATGGTTTTGAAACTTTTACAGATACTTTGAATAGTAATGGACAACCAATTACATCACCAGTTAATGATAGTTATGTTACAGAAGATAATCAAAATAAAAAAATTATAAATAGATTATCCATATCTGGCTTAATACTATTAATTGACGTTGATTTTGAAGATGATTCTCGTATAAGTTCAATATCTATTTCGTCTGCAATTACTCCGGATTTAATTGAAGGTAAAAACTATAATTTCATTACTGGATTTGATGATTTTGAAAATGTTGGTCAGATTTTATGGAAAAATTTACAAGGTAAGACTTTGGACTCATTCAATAAGAATTTAAGAATTCTGATGTTAATTGATAGATTGAGTAAGAGTAAACCAAATGATTTATTAACTTTATTTAGTAAATTATGTTATCAATTAAAAAATCAACATGAACTAGAGAAAAATAAATCTATTGATAATGATAACAATGATAATGAAGATTGGGAAGATGGCGTTAAAGGTGTTGGTAAATTAATGATTAATCAAAAAGATAAAATTGGAATATTTTTGAAATATTGGGTTGACGATAGATTTGTCAATAGATGGATTAAAAGAGAAAAAAAGATTGACTTTTCCGTTAGAGGATATTTTATTCATTTTAAAATCAAAGAAAGTTTAAAATACGAAGAAAATAAAAGAGATAGCAGCAAGACGATCACTGAAAACCAAGATAACGTTGCTGTTAAGAGAGAAATAAATTATACCGGCTTGGAAAATCCTGAAACTAACAATGAAAATTATACAGAAGAAAGTGTTTTTGTGGATGGTGAGCCTATATTTAACAAAAATGATGCAATACTCAGGGAAAATTTAAATTTATTAGTGTTAGAAATGTGTCCTAGTATTTGGGTTCCAGAAGATATTATGGTTTCAATGAATGTAGATTATGAAGTGATTAATGAAGAGAACCAGTTTTTTGGTGACAATATGAATAATGAAATGAAAGAAGAGGATAAACAAATAGATCTTTTCTTCAAGATAATTAATGAACATGGATCTGCTGTATTACATGACAAAATAGAAGGAAATGTTGTTGACATTGATATCGATTATTTGGTGGGCTGTAAGATGATACGATTGTTTAAAGTGCAATTGGGTGATATGAGAAAGCTTCATAAATTAGTTAACACTCTGAGAAGTTGGTGTAAGGTGAACAGCATTGTTCGTAAACTTGTAAAGAAGTGTACCATTACCTCTGAGAGTGAGAATATAGGGAAAGAAATGGCCGATGTGGAATTGAGCGATGTTTTTAAGGACGTGGCTACCGAAATTAATACAAAAAACAGAGTAATAACCATCAGTGGGTTGGAAACTGTCACTATAAATTACAACAATCTGATTACCATAATAGATGGACACAGTGACGAACCGCTCACGGAAGCCACAGAAACACTCTTGTAATAAATAAGACTGAGATTGGGTGCGATGCCAATCAATTAATTATTTTTTTTCGTTAAATTGCACTGAAGAAAAAAAACGTTGTCCTTTTTTCATTGGGAAAAATATGTACATACTATCGATAGATTATCTATAAAAATTAATACATTTTTTAAAGGAAAACCAAACCACAGGAGTATAGTGTAGTTACCCAATTATGCCATCCTTTCACAACCAGTTTTCTTTTAAGCTGTCCAAACAACAGCAGGATGTTGAACAATTAGGGCAACCCCAGCAGAGCAGTACCGCTACGACGGTTTTACCTGCAGCAAATGATATATCCATTAATCAGCTTCAATCGACTCATTCCCCTCCACATCCTTCTTCATACACAAAGAAAATATGGAAAATCAATAGATTTAAAACGGAAGACGTTGAAAAACAATCAAAATTGGTACTAGATTCCCATAATAGTTTAATGTCGAATTCAAAGAATTCTACTACAAAGCACGGTTTTAGAAAAACTAATATTAAACCAAAGGTTACAAAAGATGGTATTCCACTCGAATTTCTGTTTGTGGATTGTACACCGACCAATCAACCGACAGCTATAAATACAAACAATAAACATAAAATGACGAAATCTTTATCTTCTAATTCATCATCATCAATTTCAATATCTAATCATTCACTAAATAACGAAATTGAAGAAGATAAAAAATGTTCCTCTACTGGTAGAGTTTCAAGATTATTTAGATCAAGATCTTTGAAAAAAGTGCTGATTGATGAAAATGCTGAAAATAACAAGAGAAATTTATATGAGGATGAGTTACAAAATATCAATAATAATAACGCCATATCGAACCAGTCTCCCGGCTACAAGTTAAAAATTCCCTTTGGCTTGAATTCTTCTCATGGTACCTCGAGTAGTCAATCTTCAAACAATAATATTCATGGTAATAACAATCAGAAACCCTCCAGCTTGAAAAAATTTTATTCTAGAAGGTCGAAACATTCAAAAGATAATCTAGAAATACCAGTTAATTCGGATTTTTTTACTCCTCCACCATCATCTTCAGATGTAAATTTGACCTCAGTTAAGTCATTAAATACAACACCGAGTTCATTTTCAAGTGTCCCGATAACCCCAATAAATCAGTCGACCCCTTATTTGGGAAATAATTCTAATGAGTATTTCTTTTTAAACAAGCAATTCAATGATTTAAATCCAGCAAATAGAGGTGGACCAAATTCCAGTAACTCAGTAAATTATTCGAACATAAGACAATCACAATCACAGCCTCACGTTATAAGCTCAGCCGAATCATCAAACCAAATTTTAGATTCTCCAATAGTGAACACTCCGTTGGAAACATTTGACGAATTTGAAAACTATGTTCCAACTCCAACTAACACCAATGATGATGATTATAATTTAGAAGTTTGTTCAATCAATACTTCATCAACTAAAAAGATTAAAACTTTGAGGAGATCAAATTCAATTATTTCAATAAATTCATCATCGTCAGTGTCGCAATTCCCGCCATCATCACCACTAATTTCATCAAATAATGGCTCAAATTTAACTAGAAACGGATCAAGGAATAGAATTATGAGTGTAGGTGCTTCATCCATTGCATCAAATGGATATGGTATAATGCCAACGTCAAGTCAAACATCTTCTATCAGTGTTAATAAATCTAATCAATTAAGAAGTATTGTTCCAAATCAACAAAAACTAAGAACGAATAGTCTTAATTCTCCAATTACATCTCAAAACAATCAAAATAGCCCGACTTATCAACAAAAGAAGATTATTTCAGACAATTCTGAATTAAATGAGATGCTTAACGTTAATCAATCTGAAATTTTGGATGGCAATACTAGCAATAATAATAGCACACAGCAGCATGTTCAACAATTGTTTCAGGTAGAAAGGCAGAAACAGTTACAAGTTCAGTTACGATTACAAAAACAACAGAAATTGAAATATAAAGACAGTGAACTTTTACAAATTCCAATCCAATATCAGTTATTATCTCAAAAACAGGCAAGTCATAATAATCAACATAACGAACCGCAACCACACCAGCAACAAAAGCTACAATTTCAAAATAGTAACCTTAGCCAACAACAAAAATCTACGTCTACTAACTTGCAACCACATGAAATATTTAATTTTAATGAACTACAGGAGCTGGAGGTTTCTAATTTTGCATATGATGAATTTATGCCTGTAAATGCCTCAGACTCTACAAATGAGGGCGATACGTTATCAACATCTTTTGTATCTTTTGATAATTCACAAATGAGACCAACAGCGGTAGAGAAACGGATATCCAGTTCTACCCTAGACTCAAATATCCTTAACGGGAAGGATAGAAAATCTTGTGATACAGCATTTACTATTTATACGACTGAGCCTGCCATTAAACAGGACGAACAAGAAGAACTGCTACTAGAAGAAGAAGAAGGTGAAAACGAAACTGGTTTCGATTTACTCGCGTTCATTAATGGGATGTGAAAAATTTTTGTATATTTTTTTATCTTTTGCCAAAGAATTTTTCTTAACGTCTTAATGATACGTTGTTTACGTTATATATTTAGAGCTAATAATAATAAAATATCTAGAATTAGGAAAATGTCTACAGATGAACCTTCAGAGATTAATTTATCAAAATATGATTTATTAACTGAAGGAACAACAACAATATTATTCCCAAAAAATAACGTTTTTTACAATCCTGTTCAACAATACAATAGAGATCTATCATCTTTATGCATCAAAGCTTTTACAGAATTATATGCCGATGAAGGCAATGCCAGAAAAAGAAGTAGACAGCCAGTTGGAAGTGCTAAAATCCCACATCACGAAAATTCAAGTACCAAACCTGAAATAGTCGAAGATAAAAGAAATGAAACTGAAGCCAAAACAGAAATTGAGACAGAGACCACTGAATTAAAACCGTATGCACATTTATTAGAAGCATTATCAGCATCGGGACTTCGTGCCATTCGTTACTCTAAAGAAATCCCGTTATTACAACATATAGTAGCGAATGATTTATCATCATCTGCAGTTAAATCCATTGAACTAAATATTAATTATAATAAATCATCAAATAAAGTTAAAGCGCAGGAGTCAAATGCAATTACACATATGGCTACAAATCCATCTGCTTATCATATTATTGATTTAGATCCTTACGGTACAGTTAGTCCATTTATGGATAGTGCAATTAACGCTGTTAAAAATGGTGGATTATTATGTATTACATGCACAGATCTAGGTGTTTTAGCAGGTAATGGATATCCAGAAAAATGTTTTGCATTATATGGTGGTACCAATGTTTGGGGTGATGCCACACATGAATCTGCATTAAGGTTAGTTCTAGGTATGATTGCAAGAACTGCAGCAAAATATGGGGTTTCCATTGAGCCTGTTTTATCGTTAAGTATAGACTTTTATGTCAGAGTTTTTGTAAGAGTTTGGGAAAAACCAATTAAAGTTAAAGAATTAATGGCTGCAAATGAAGTCATTATTAAGTGCAGTGGGTGTCATGCAACTACAAGCCAAAGTTTAGGTAAAATGGGTGAACCTGATGCTAAAGGAAGACGCAAATATGGATTGGCTAAAATTAATGCAAACGTTGGTGAAAATTGTTCTTACTGTGGTTATATTAATCATATGTGCGGTCCAATGTGGGGTGGTGCGTTACATGAAAATGCTTTTGTTGATAAAGTGTTAAAACTGGTCGATGAACAAAAAAATAATGAAGAAATATATGGTACTTTGAAAAGGGTCAAAGGTATGTTGACCGTTGTTAAAAGTGAAATTGGTGATTCTAAAAGTGGACCAGAAATGATTCATGATTCACAATTTTATTTTAAAACTACTACGATCAGTAAAGTTTTAAAAATACCAGCACCTTCAATTGATACAATGTGTGCCGCCTTGGGTAATTTAGGTTACGAAGCTTCATTAACTCACGCTTGTGTTAATTCAATTAAAACAAATGCACCTTGGGAAGTTATCTGGTTTATTGGTAAAAAGTTGGCTGAAAAAGATAAATTGAATATTGAAAAGTTCAGTCCAACTACAGCAGGTTATAGAATCTTAAGCAATGAAAATATTGGTAAAGGCATTGATTTGAAACAAGTCATGAAAGATACAGGTTCCGAGGAGGGAACCGATGAATTAGAATGGTTATTCAATGCAAACGAGGTCAGTAAACGTGTTAATAGATTAAGAAAGATCAAGATTATCAGGTTTCAAGAGAACCCTACAAAAAATTGGGGTCCGAAGGCAAGGCCTAAATAAATAAACTATATATATCATGTATTATAGATTGTAGAAACATATATTAGAAAAAAAAAAACTAAAATAGAATAGTTGAAAATAAAAAAAAATATAGTAAAGAAGCATAACGGTTTGATTTTCTCGGTATTGAAATAATGTGATAATAATAATTTTCCACTGCTGCCTAATCATCATATATCCAGTAGCACATACAACTCCAATGACATCTGGGTACACTACTGAATTTTTGCACAAGGAGATAAGAATTTTAGAGGAGCTTGTTGAGGTGTTGATGAAACCTAAAAGGTACAATATTTCAGATAAAGATCTGTTCACACTGCTTAACAGATCTTCCTCTTCAACCGACCAATTACACCAAGGCGTGGCTATGGGGTTGAGTGCATCGATTAATTCAACTACTTCAGCTTTGAGAAGATCTGTTGCTAATGATGTTTCTACTAAAATGATTGATTTCAAGAATCTTGTTGCATTGGGTCAGTTATTAACGAGAAAAGAAACGGATTTAATGGCAATTGATACCCTAATGAAAACTTTATCTTCTCATGTGTATATCAATCATTTGAGTACCATGAAACAACCACAAAATATGGTCAGTATGAGTCATGACTATTTTCCTGATCTAAGACTGGTTCTCAAAAATGTTCTTGTCCTATTTATCAATTTTTTTAAGAGGTTTGAAGAATTACTTAAAAATGGTAACGATGCTAATTTTGTTGATAAATTGCAAGATTTAATGTTATTACTAAATGTTTCAATTTTAAATAAATTAATCATGATGTTCAAAGTATTAAATCCAGAAATAACATTGAAAAATGAGAACGTTATTACCGGAGATTGGTAAATTAGAATAGATTTTATAGATTACAATGTATATTTTATTATTATTGATAAATTTAGTTGCAAATGCACACTTATTATTTATACTGAACATGTAATGTCAATTTTATATATTTGGTTCATAATAAATCGTAGTAATATTTTGAAATTCATTATAATTCTATACATATATACAAATTTTATAATTTTTATATCTATTTCTTTCTATATATGATAGAAGCTAGTCTATCCCAAACAAAATGCGCAAACTTACGCCCAAAGAATTTACCAGCTATTGGAATTGCAACAAATCCAACTAGCATTTCCAATTGAAATATTAAATTGTTCCATTCCTCTTCTTTATTAGTGGAAACAATTTCAGATTCATAAGTATATTGAGAAGTGTCGTCGTCTGTACCAATATCAGCATCTTCAATTCCTTCTTTATTGTTTATGATTGCAGTAAGTTTATTTGCCTTAATCTCAGCTTCCTTTTTGGCCTTTAATTCAGATTCCCTATTTGCAAATTCATCAGATTGTTTTTGTACCTTTGATTTCGTATCTTGTTCCGCCCTTATCTGTATTTGTTTCTTTTCTTCTTCTACCTTTTTTGCTTCAATTTGTGCTTGTATTTTAGCTTCCGTTTCCTTCTTGGCCTTCTCTTCAGCTTCCTTCTTAGTCTTCTCTTCAGCTTCCTTCTTAGTCTTCTCTTCAGCAATTCTTGCTTTCTCTTCAGCTTCCTTCTTAGTCTTCTCTTCAGCTTCCTTCTTAGCCTTTTCTTTAGCTTCCTTCTTAGCCTTTTCTTCAGCTTCCTTCTTAGCCTTTTCTTCAGCTTCCTTCTTAGCCTTTTCTTCAGCTTCCTTCTTAGCCTTTTCTTCAGCTTCCTTCTTAGCCTTTTCTTCAGCTTCCTTCTTAGCCTTTTCTTCAGCTTCCTTCTTAGCCTTTTCTTCAGCTTCCTTCTTAGCCTTTTCTTCAGCTTCCTTCTTAGCTTTTTCTTCAGCTTCCTTCTTAGCCTTTTCTTTAGCTTCCTTCTTAGTCTTCTCTTCAGCTTCCTTCTTAGCCTTCTCTTCAGCAACTCTTGCCTTTTGTTCAGTTTGCATTTTTGCTTCTTTTTCTTTAGCTAATTGAGTAGCTTTAATTTCTATTTGTTTTTGAGATTCAAGCCTTGCTTCTTCAGCTAAACTGTTTTTTTCCTCTATTTGACGTCTGATTTTTTCTTCAATTTCCTGCTGGATCTTCAACTCTTCCTCCTCTTTATTTTTCAAATCTAATTCGGCTTTTTCTTTCTTTTCTCTTATTAATTTTTCATGTTCGGCTTCTCTCATCAGCCTTTCTCTAGCTTGTTGCATTTCTCTTTCTTGTTCTTTCAATTCATAAATCTCTTCCTCTTCTTCCTCTTCCTCTTCTTCAACATCTGCTACCTTTTGTAACTTATCCAAGTTACTTAAAAGTTTCTTATCTAGGTCTTGTTCTAGATCCATCCTGCCGACTTGATAAATTAAAAGAATCGAAGGATAATTAAATCTGATGAGCCAAAAATCGCGTTACTTTTCAATTTTTTTTCAATGCCAATTGAACGTCGGTAATCACAGTTTATATTTTCCTGTGGAGAAGACGGTACGAATTGTTTTGACTATGGTATACAAAGTCTACAGTGTGTGCTTAATCAAGATAATCCTTCTGCAGAAACTATATTTTGATAAATTATGATTGACTGGTTTATTGCGTATTTATACATTAACTTACAGCGAGTTGAACTTTTACATTATAGCACCAATAAAATACTAAATTGTAGCCGTTTTGTTTTTGTTTTTATAGAATTGTAAACCAAAATATGGTATATTTTTTGTTAGACCAATAGTGCTATCGTGTTTTCAATATTTCGTAAAATAGGGACACCTTTTAAGCTATATTGAATATTAAGTATTTATTAACAAGCAAATATTTAATGTTAAAATAAGCAATAAAGATAAGACCGAAGAGAATCGATATATACCGGGATATAGTTAACTATCTAATTGTTTATCTAATTTTTCCATTTTTTCATCTCTAGCATGTCTTATTTGCTGTTCCTTTTTTATTCCTGTCATGACTCTTTCCTTTTGCATCCATTCTTTACCAGTATCATTATTAGTTTCATCTTCGCTTACTTCATCTTCTTCACCTTTACCGCCCACAGTTGGCTTTCTCAACATTCTTCTAACTAATTTTGACTTAACATACCATAAACTGAATTCCGACCCATAAATATATTTCAAAGCATTCATTCTAATTATTGAAAACCAAGAGTTGATATCTATATTTTTAGTCTTGGATAATGCAATTTTATCAATCTCATCTAATTTTTGACCCTCGATTGTCCGTAAAACATCTCTAAAGATATTTTTTGGGTCTTTACCCTTTTTACCAACTTTTTTGATCGATTCTTGACCTAATTCCTCCAATGTTTTTTTCAACAAATCTTCATCATAATAAACATCTTCAGGTTCATCATCTTCATCCGCATCATCATCCCCCGCTTGTCCTTTGTTATAAACTTCGTAACAAACACCAATAACTATAGCCACGGTACTTGATATTTCTCTATCCTTAGTTTTGTCCTCTAAAATCCAAGTTAATTTAGGTAAAAGTTCTTCAACAATTTGTCTAATTCTATTTTGGGAACAATTTTCATAGCACAAAGTTAAAACAATTCCAATACCCATTAGCGAACTTTTAATAACTTCAACGTTATCTTCGTTAATATTTTCAACAATATCTAAAAACAGTTCAATATTTTTTTCTAACCCATGGCCGGCACTACCAAAAAAAATAAAGAGCAATAAACTATCAAATGACGATAAACATTCGGATCTGCCATATTTATCGTTTTCAGTATCCATTACAATTCTTAGTAGTTTATTAAAAACTTCATCAACAACAACACTTGCAACATCATCAACGCCAACACAACCATAAGATGTAATACATCTAATCCAAGCATCAAATTCAAATCCATCGTTTGGCCTAAAAGATATTAAATCAATAAAATCTTCTTCATTTGGTCCTAAATCTTCAAAATAAACTTCATTTTTAACACTAATAATCATTTTATATAATTGACCCAATAAAATTTCCCGTTCAGCTGTACCAATTCTATTTCTAGTGCCTGACCTAGTGGTTGATTTTGTTAAAATATTTATTAAATCATGAATTGTGTATATTTTTAGTTTAGTTGAATGTTGTTCTTCACTACTAGCAAAATTTTCATTTTTAACATCACTATCATCAACATCGCCCTGTGGATCAATTATTGTTGATAATATTGAATTTTGACGTGATTCTTGTCTTGATAAAGGTGATTTAACTGAGCTTGTTGATGGTGATCTTGATTCTGAAACATTTATTGATAATTGATTGAGTTTAGAAGTTAATATCGAATTAAAATCCTGTTGCTGTTCAAGTTTATGTATTGATTTATGTAATTTTGACATGACTAACCTTTCATATAATTAGTAATTACTAAAGAGTAAGTGGTTTGCTAGCGATTGAGAAAGGAAAAAAAAATTATAGAAAAAAACGACCGAGTATTGCTCATCAGTTATTGTTCAATTTATTTCACTTTTATTATTTAATTACTTGATATTCTCATTACGCTATCTTTTTACTTACTTACTAATTGATTAATTAATTTTTATTTAGTAATTTATTACTCATTTAATATACAAAAGTCCATTAGATTATCTAACGATTAATATGACTGTGATCTAAGGAATCCATTGGACTTATACTTGTATTACTTTCAGCTTCATCACTACCAATTTTTTTTTTTAATCTTTCAATTTCTTCTATTAATTCACCGATATATTTACTTCCCAATTCAACAGTTGTAGCTTTACTGGGTACAACAACTTCCTTTTTTAATCTATCAGGTAGCAATTTATCCAAATCTTGAATTGCGATATTCATTCTATTACGACGTCCTTGTTCCGCCAACTTATGATTTATTTTCTTGTCGGGTTGTAAAGAAATTGATGCAGATTTTGATGACGTTGTAGAATTAACTCTTGAGAGCGGCGTTAAATTTATTTTGCTATCATCGTCATTTTTGCTCATTGTTGAAATTCTTTGTGGATCTTTTTTAGAAATTGAAGTTGTCGATGTATTAGTTTGATAAAACATTGATGATGAGTACATTGAACTTGATGGTAATATGACCGGCGATGACTGAGCAGAATGATGATGGTTGGGATTGATCAAAACATTATCATTCTTGCTGCTGTTATTGTTGTTGCCGTTGTTGATACTGCTATTATTATTATTATTATTATTTGACATTGAATTAAATGACATCAAAGTTGCAGGAGTTGCAGCATTATTTGAAGAATTAGATCTATTTGATAACTCGAATTCTTGGATTGTGTCAATTGAAAACTTTGAATTTGGAGACAATGCATCTTCAGATTGATTTGATGGAGGAGGCGGCGGTAACATTAAATCATCCGGTAATAAATCTAAAAAATTGGCACTATTTGAGTTATTATTATTATTATTATTGTTATTATTTTGGTTGGAATTTGCATTATTATTATTATTCATTGAATTGGAAATCTGCTTAAAAATAAAAGTTTGGTATGGTGTAGTTTGAGTTGAAGTTGAAGTTGATTTTGGTTGAGAAGATGAATTTATTGAAGAAGTCGAAGAGACTGAATTATTTATGTTATTGATTCTTGACTTTTGATTTGAGTCTTTGTTATTAAAACGCCTACCATCAGAAGTAGTAATTTTTGGAGTTGAAACAGGAGTTTTTGATCTTTTGTAAGACCCTCCTCTATCACTATTTTGTAACTGTAGCTGTAATTGTAGTTCTTCATTATCATGATGCTCCTTTCTTTTCTGTCTTAAACTATTTGTATTTGAATATTTTTGAAATTCCAAAGCTGGGGATGATAATGGCGAAAACCCAATTTTTTTGTTATTATTATTTGTCGTTATGCTGGAATTCGAATTAATTTTTTCTAATGGATTAAAAGCCGGTGATAATAAGGGAGTAAATTCCAGAGTCTGTGGGCTAGTATTATTATTTGAGAGTGAGTTACTGTGGAAAGAGGGTGGATTTGGGTTATCATTATTTTCCAGGGCAAAATCCAGTGCAGTTGGATCAATAACGGTGCCGAAATTGAACTTGGAATTCAACTTGTCATTGATATTATTAATATTTCTATCGCCGTTATTGTTATTGGGACCATTTAAATCACTATTATTATTAATGCTACTGTTATTATCGATATTATTATTATTGTCGTGGTTGTTGCTTTCATCATCATTATTATTGCTATTATTGCTATTACTATTATTCCCGTTCTCTTGTGTATCTATATTTTGACAGTTTTTATTATCTTTTGGCAACAGATTGATATAACTTTGCAAATAATCATTTGGATGAAGGTTCATATTAATATTGATATTATTTTTCATGTCTTCTTCAAGGTTCTGAATGTCAGACCAATGAATATCCAGACTGTCAAGATGATCAATATTATCAATATTGGGATTCTTCGTCATAGTAAATATGCGTATATCAAAATTGAAATATAAGGGTCTCTTTTTAGTAATAGGTGGGATAATGGATAATTTTCACAGTCACTGGACAAGTAACAGTATGAAAATGATTAACAACACTAGATTTCCTACGTTGTCACTGGAAGCTTCTTCTCTTTTCATTGAGAATTTGATAAGAAAATTTTGAAGGGACCCACGTGGGTGCAGCAAAAATATAAATTTATTTCCTAATTGGGAAATAGGTAGTGTGTGTGGCTCAGTAATCCAATAAAAATTTTTGTAAATCACGTGACAATGGAAAACACTGCCCTTTTCATGTTACCTTATGTTACCTTACCTTTTAATAATAAAAATTAACGTTTATATTAATGCTCAACACTACTTTTCAAATTATTAATGTGCCAGTCGTCCTTTATAAAGAATACATAAATAAAACAATAAGTAACTATCTACCATGTCTGAAATTCATCGTAATAATCAATACTTTTGCTGGTAACAAGAACTTCTTTACTAACATAATGTCTTGTTTCATCCATCATGTCCGGTGGTCCACAGACAATGATACTCAAGTTATTACCTGGACATGTTTCAATCTCACTGGGAATTAGTTCAGCCATATTAGGACGACCGTATTGGATTAAAATGTTGCCTTTATCATTAACAGTCTTCTCAACATCACTTAAATCTTTTGATGCCTCATCAGTACTTGTATTCTCGTTACTATCGGAATCTATTTCTTCTAATAGCGATTTCAGTTCAACTTCCCTTTCTTTACCCTGTTCTCTGCTCACAAAAATATTGATGATAATTGCATCGCTCAGACAATTTAATAGAGCAGAATAAGGCTTAACGTCTTTTAGTTCTTTAACAATCCAAACTAATTTACCCTTACCAGAACTAATGGCGCAGTCTAAAATACCTGGCGCACCAGTACCACCTGCAATCATTAGCATATCATCATATTTCTTAGCACAGTAGGAATTTGAACCGCCATATGGACCCTCGATGCAGACTTTACAGCTGAGAGCATTATTTTCAGACTTTTCAAGCTTTTTGTACATTCTATCTGTAACACCCCTTTTGACAGTAACATGCATAACAATATTACCATTTTCGATCACAACGGTAAACGGATGGTTTTGCCAGAAAAACAAATCTGCAAAATAAATAAATCCATATTGACCAGGACTATGTATCCACCAAGCTGGCTTTTTGACTTCAACTCTAATTAGATTGGTACCAACAATTGAAAGCCTTGCAGTTCTGTAACCAAATGCAATCATCCTTGTAACTCTAATTAACCTATCAAAAAACCAAACACAACAGGCAGCAATAAACCATTCGGCCCAACCCTGTATATTAATGTGCCACCAAACCATTGCCAAAAAGCAAATCACCAAGACTATATGGGTAACCAAAAAAATTTCATAAAAATGACTTCTGAAAGCATGAAAAGTAGTTAACATAATCACACCTGCAAGTGTTGTTGCAGCAATACCGCATGCAAAATATGTTTGAGATAATGATTCAACGTAATAGCCTTTGTAATTAGCTGTATATGCGGATGAGTGAATTAATGCATCCAAGAACATCCACCTTGCAAAAATCTTGTGATATTGAATAAATGTCATATATGACCAACCGGTTAACCAACATAAAAAGTTATTTCTACCCGCAAATAAAACAAGCAATGGTAGTTTAGCTAGACACATGATACCTGCTCTATCAGCTATTTCCGTCTGCCATGCATTTTCTGCACTGAGAAAAATAGTATCATGCTTACGATAAGATGTTGAATAATATGCAATTTGCATTATAAAGACTCCTGTCTCAGCCAAGAACTGTACCCTATTTGGGAATATAGAAGAAAACCATTTGAATCCAACAGGTTTTGAATATGATCCATGTGGAAACAATGCAGGTAAGGTAATAAAACTTTGAATGTATTTGACCAATTTGCTTTTATTGATAGTAGACCCAATTCTTGTACACCTGGTGAAGTTATGTATAGTACCAATAATAACCAAAAGTAAAAAGTATCCACAAAGTCCAACACCAAACCAAGTACCGGAATCTTCGTCATAAAAATAATTTCTATCCTCTCTGAAGTACTCAAGAACAGCTGTCATATTTGATGGCATTGTTGGGAAATATATTGGAGCCGAAAGGTTCTTAATTTCAGAACTTGGGACGTAATATTTTGTTGCATTAATATATTGGTCACGGTAATATGTCCAATCTGGAGGATCAGTAACATAATATGAGCAAACCGTAGCAGTCCATATCATAATATTCTTTAGATCATCCGGATTTGTCGTGTTTCTAATATAAGCGGAACAAAGGAATAAAGAACCAGTCATTGGAGTATATTCACACCACTCTGGAAAATATGATGTTGAATTAGAAGTATAGTCCCAAACCATTGTATCAAGACTTTGAATACAAGCATTATATTCACCTCTACCAGACGTGTAACGCAATAAACTGTGAATATCATATTCTACTGCTGAAGCGCTTGATATAAGCCAAACCCATATTGGGAAAAGAGCTTTGATAAAAAACATTGTCTTATTTTTAATTAGATTACTAAAATAAGGAAACTAATAGAATATCAATAATTTGAAACATGATGATTTTGCTGATTATATATTAAATTTCTTGGACTTTAAATTTTTACTATCAAAGATTCAAAAGAGATTATCAAACTATGATTTGTGAAGTTCATAGAATGCTTTAAAAAATATTAATTACATAAAAGTTTTTCAGTTGAAAAAAAATGAAATTATCGGGTTTTATTGTTCATAGCTTTGATTTAAATTGATTCGAACAAAGCTTTTGATATCCCTAAACAAATTTTCATAAATTATTTAATGAAGATTGGTTTAAAACAATCATTAAAACGGAAAGTTAATAGACTCCAGGACTCCGGCGGCCACAGACTTAAAAAACTCGGATCACTTAAAAAATAATTATCAAAATTATCAAAAAAATCACTATCATTGAACAAAAAAATGTGATATATGAAGACAATAACGGGCTAGCCAAGTACCATCTTGGCTACATGTCTATTCATGCAAGATGTTCCATTTTGTTCGGGGATAACGCTATTAATTTGTTAAAAATAACGATTGGCTGTTTATAATATGAGGCGTGGCTGTTTAATAAGGATATAGGCCATTATTTAACAATCAGGGGTAATAGTGCTATGAGTCTCAAATCATTTAGACTATTGTATGTACAATAGAATGTAAGAAAACCACGAAGGAAATCATTTGAAATTTCGTTCAGCAATGTTAAGTTGAAGCGAATTGTGTACAATTATTTTAACATATTGCAATTATGAATAATAAACCAGATCAATATGGCTGGAAAATACGAATTTGACGTATTTTATTGTATTCCCTTGTTATTGAGATTTACAGCCATTAAGGGAAAGGATTTGCAATTTCGGCGTAATTTAAATATATCAGGAAACTTACGGCAACTTTTTACTGGCAAGCACCTTAAAATTCAGTAGTTGAGATAATTTTGTAATGAAATTTTTACATTGGGTTAAATAATTAGCTCTTATTGTAGTTGAAAACAGTAATGTTATGAAATGACTTATAATAAGTTAGTTTTACACTTCCTACATTTGAATGGCCATTCTTAAATTGAGATATTTTGCAGTCATACAAATTAAATTAAACTGTTACTGTGTTAGTTGAGATATATACTTTATGATACATTCCAACAATTACGGCTTGGAATTTTTGCCAAATATGTTTATTTTCCTGCACGTTATACTTTCATGGCTGGAAATTAAAATATAGGATTATGAGATGAAATTGTTTTTTTAAGTGATTTTATTTCATCAATATGAATTGACATCAATTTATAGCTAATTTAAGTCAGTTGATTTTATGTAGTCATTTTTGTGAAATGTTAGAAGCAAATTATTAACTGGAAATTCTAACAATTATTAATCAAGAAATCATAAAAATTTCTACTGCTGTGAAAGTGATTTCTCTGATTATTATTGGCCTAGTCATTTGCCAGATATTTGAAAATAACTTTTTTTTAACTCATATTTTAATTTTAATGTGATAAAGTTACATTTTTTGCAAATAATTCGTCGTATTTAACACTGACTAGTATGATTATTCATTGAATTAAAGATTAGTTTAAATTGAACATTACACTATCATAATTTAGGTTTTTGCTTTCCTTCTAACAAATTTTCCTAATTTAGAAAAATAAAACATCTAGAGTTTGAATTTGACGAATCTTTTTATATCAAACGTTGTATCCTATTAGCAGGCATTCAAAATTAAAAGCCTTCAATTTCACTAAAAAACTCATTTAAACAGTATTTGAGGTTTTATAATATTAGAATCTAATGAAGACTACCAAATGCATTTGATGCATTGTAACTTTTAATTCCATTCTTTATATGCAAGGAACGATTAAACTTCAAAATGAAGCCAGTCTTTACTTTTACAATTTATCAAGTTTATATCAATTTGTTACTGAAAATCAAACGTTTTCCAAGGTTAATGAAATCTTTATTTCAATTTTGAAAACCTTGTTTCAATTCAATTAGCACTGGTTTATTTTTATTTGTAACCAAGACTTAATTTCCAATAAGGTATTTTTTTCAAAAACTATTTCAATTTATTGTAATTATTGTGTTAGAAGAATTATTCAAATCAATTATTAAACACCCATAAAACCATAATTGCTGAAAAAAAGTAAAAAGCAATTTTATATAGACAAAATACCTAAAACTTGTACAGCACAATTAGGAAAGCAAATAGCATAATTTTTGGAAACACACACTAATATCAACGCAATTCAATAATAAATTTTTTATGTTAAAACTAGACGTTACAAAAAAATTGAAATGTTATTACTTTTGATGTTTAGAATTACAAATAAAGTTTGATTAAAAAATAAAACTCATAATTTATCAAACATGAAAATTGAATATTTCTGAAAAATGGTTGAAGTAATTACAACGCTTGCTTTAACTAGTTTACGTCTCATAAAAATTTTATAAAGTTTTATACATTATATTGGAATGAGTTGTTAGTAAGAGTATAATCGCATATTAATTTTTAAATTTGATACTTTCAGTACATGATTGATTGCAAAAGGGACCATATCATTATAAAGAATATAATAGATACTGCAAACAAAACCGATATTTAAAAATTTAGAGAATCAAGCAAAAAATAGCTGAGGCACTTTGAAATTAGCAGTTCATGCAAAGATAACGTTAGAGCTATTTAAATACATATAGGTATCTTGAATATGGCTATCTTCTAAAGAAAAAAGCAAAATTGTGGTGCAAAAAATCATAAAAAAATTATAGAAAAATGGTTACGTGATATATTAATGTTATTTTCATAGTTCAGATCTCATCAAATATTTATTACTATAAAATATAAGGCTAAACAAATGACAAACTGGAAAATTAATTAACAAAAATAAAGCTTTCTATAAATTCAGTTATGAGGATAGGTATAGTAATTAAGTTAAAAATAGAAAATGCTCACATGTAAATTTGAGTTTATTAAAGTATAAGCAGGCAACTATATTTGAATAATACTGGAATATGTTTAAGAAGCTTATTATGTTTGATAAATTCAAAGTTTGAAAAACTACAATAGCTTCCAGACCTAAAGAAAAACAAGCTACTCCTTAAAAAAAAGGGCAATAAATACACTGAACTTTTTATGTCTTTGGACAAGTTACTTGCCAAAATAGAACAGATAAGAAACAAAAGCCAATAAAAAATATTTATTCTTGATCTTAAAAATAAAAAAGAAAAGGATAAAGTATTAAAGATTCAAGGATTTACAACTTGCAAAGCAACTCTTAATGTTGTTGGAAATACCAAATTAGGAGACCCTAAAACAAGGATGAAACCTCTTATTCTGAAATAAAAAATTGGTCTATATTATAAGACAAGAGTATTTTACGAGGATAAATTAATTTTTTATTCTGGAGATAAAAAGTTTCATTGATATTTCAAAAAAATTCTCCAATATGCAAAAAATTTAATTCTAATAAAATAAATCTAAGGTAATAGTTGTCGAAAAATATAAAAACAATTTGGTTGAAATAAATACTTCTTAGTTCAAAAAAGCAAATTACTACAATAATTGCTTTTCGGGTTGTAAATTGTCTAAACTGGAAAGTTTTAATTTTCTGTTAGATTTGAACTGGTAATCGTATAATCCCATACTATCATGCATTTCCAAAACTTTGAAAGCTTCGAAGCACTGTTGGGAGACTGAAAGCTGAAATTTCAAAGTTTTTTTTCTTACACCGATTATTTTGGTTTTATTCTATTCAAGTTTTAAGGGTTTTGAGTCATCTTTATTTATTTCGTTTAATGATGCTCAGTTTTTCTTGATCTGTAAATTCTTCTATTTTTTTTTTGATTCCAATTATAAGGAGTATACTACTTTTACATATTATTCCACCTTAAAACGTAAAATAAAACCTTTAATAGGCAAAATCTGCGGTAGCTGAAAATATAGAATAAATTACAATTTGAAGTTACAGTTTATTGGAACTCGGAATTGCAATACAGTAAAAATTAAAAGCCAAAAAAAGCATTGACTTGAAATATGGCTGAACTGTATCGCTTCATCTTTTTATTGGGACCAGTTCTAAGATGGATAAGAATAGTGCAATTTTAGCAGCTGATAATCTATTGATTTCATCTATCATATTACAAGTAAGGTCATCTTAAAAAGGAAAGAATACAAGACTTACTCAAAAAAAGGATAAACTGATGCTGAATAGATTTTTGCAATGATGCATGTATCCATATCTTCTGCCAAATTATGGATAACTGGTACCAATTCTTATGCTTCGAATGCCGGTTGCTTTATGTATGGTAGAAAATATCGTAGGATGGGCAGTCCGTTATGCTCAAAGATTTGGTCTTTTTGATCTATCTAGCACACTCATACAGAGGAGGTGCCCTCCCACAAAGACTCTTGTTTTTGCTGTTGTTGTTAGAATTCTTATTGTTTGCCTTCACCGTATCTTTTACTTGACTTCTACCTTCTGTTTGCCACACTTTACTTGATATCTATGAGTCGTTCATGGATTCAACTTACCTATTGATGATAAATCAGAACTATGAGGCCAATCAACATCTACCATATTTGCTTATTGTTCAGGCTTTTAAGTGTTTGCACTGATTTAGATATTGCTTAACGGTTTCATACGATTAAGTTTCCCATATACAAGAGTCTTGCTTAAGTTCGCATAGCATCACGAGAATATTGTTTATCGCAGTCTTTTCTTTCAACTACACGATATTAAAATAATCATTATAAATTAATTAATAACTATGATCAGTTATTGCATGAGTCATTTTTAAAAACATCCTTCATGTTAAAATTCCAATCAAAATTTAAAATTAGATAGGTTTTTTGAATTGGGAGTGACCTAATTTTTTATTACACGTCAAAAACTTAATCACAAGTAAAGGGGCAACTTTAAAAGTTAACTATAAAAGTCAGCTAATTTTTCCTCTTTCCTATCCCTCCATTGTGTCTAACTAAATTACAGACGAACATTATGAGTGAAGAGCAAGATGTTTACCAACAGATGGGCAGAATAATGAGGGAGAATAATGCAGACAAAGAAGTGTTGCAGGAGTTGAATCGCTTAAAAATGCGAAAATTGGCAGATAGTGAGACAAGTTCAGTGGAGGCACTGAACGATTACTTATCTGCGTCTCAACCTATTTTAAACAGAATGACTGAAAATTCAAATAACTTATTGGAACTACAAAATAGAGCCATTGATTCAACAACTCCTTTTCTTGACTCGTTTATGGATTTAAGGCATTATTTAGATGAGAAGTTTGTTGAACTGGACAGAAAGTTTTCGAATGTGGATAGAAAGTTTGTTGATTTGGATAGAAAGTTTGTTGATTTGGATAGAAAGTTTGAAGGGAAGTTTAATGATTTGGATAGAAAGTTTGAAAGAAAGTTTGGTGATTTGGATACAAAGTTTGAAAGGAAGTTTGGTGATTTGGATGCAAAGTTTGAAAGGAAGTTTGGTGATTTGGATACAAAGTTTGGTGATTTGGATGGGAAGGTGGATGGGCATTTTGCTCACTTGAACCTTCAATTAGTGCAATTGAGAAACATGAACTTGAATAAAGAAGGCGAAGATGTGATGGCCGTACCATTTTTGGATGGCACTTGGCCAGAGGGACATCACTTGCCGGAAATCAAAACTGTCTCCGATATTGAAGCCTTAACAAGGGATCAGTGTCGTGAATATTTGACTGGCTATGGAATCTCTTTTAGAGAGAATGAAACTGTGAATTTAAAAAAGAAGCTAAGAGATGTGATTGGCTTCAGTTTGGGAAAAGAATTGAAGCATACACTCAGTGGTTTTAATGATCAGTAAACAAATATAATTATTAGCTATGGTTGCAAAGAAAAGCTAAAACTTATATATAGGTTTATAAGTGTTTAGCAAAGGAAAAATTTAATGAAAATAAGCTGTCAAATTACTTTAAAAAATCTGAGAATTAACAGAATCTGGGAGAAACACAAATGGGTTGGTTTCAAAAGTAGAAAATATATAAGTAATCGTTCAGTGCCTCAATAGAATTTGCTCACTATCTGCCAATTTTCGCATTTTTAAGCGATTCAACTCCTGCAACACTTCTTTGTCTGCATTATTCTCCCTCATTATTCTGCCCATCTGTTGGTAAACATCTTGCTCTTCACTCATAATGTTGGTGGGAAATATAATGGGCTAGGAAAAATGATAAATTAATTTTTGTCACATTCTGCTGATTTTCGCATTTGCAATTGCTTCAGTTTTTATACTTGGGATATATAATTAATCTACATATAAACAATAGCTTTAAAATAATTAAAAGGTAAAATAATATCTTGTAGTACGCCAAGGTCAAACAGTTTTGCATTTCGCCTGGTAACAAATTTGATGCGATCATCAGCATGTGAAGGTTTAAAAATAACAAAAACTCAGTAAATTCAATTATCAGCAGCTTGATAACTACTTCTTTATTTTTGATAATACCCACAAAGAAACTCTGGTACAATGGTAATTTAAATATTTTGCAGATGTTATTGCGACCCATCTTGGTGGACCACGATGAAAAAGGTGACGAATGTTTAATATTGTTGTCATCTTTACTGTTAATATGATTACTATTGCTACTATTATACTATTGTAATATTATTTTTATTATTTTCACAAAGAATCTGCTAAGTCAGGTTATATTTTTTAATGTTCTTCTTTAAACCCACCTAATCTACAAATAGTCAAACATAAAATTCAGGCAGACAAGTATTCCCAGTATTGTTTAGGTTGACAGCATTAGACTAAATTATTATTTTAGATTTGTAAGGCTCTTTTGTATATCTCTTAATCTGATACATATTCTTGTATCAACGGAAGTGGAACTCAGAAATGGCAACTCCTATCTGTCGATAACATGAAATAAATTATTCGCATATCTTTTTGCTAAATCTGTCGCTATACCAAAGTTATCTGCGAACTTACCAGAACAGTTTTGGAAGGATCCATACTACATACACAATCGCTAGATTATTCGTTTAGTATAGTAGGCAATGATTGATAAGGAGAGTTGAAAATTTTTTATGTTATCAATGGGTCATCTCAAGCGAGTCTTTACAGATGGGGAAATGAATGCGACGACATGAAAGTTTGACATTGTCGCCAAAGTGGAAAAAATCACGTTTTTTATTATTTATTCGCTGCTGGATAGGAAATGCGACAGAGATAAGAAAGAAAAAGTATAGTAAAATCTTTCATAATGTATTAATTGATTGATTGATTCGATAAGTAATTAAATTGCAAGTTATTTTATAATAATAATATTATACTCAGATTACGGATCAATGTTTCTGTGGGGAGCAGCAACAGCTCTATTGTGACCAATGAAAAAGTAATGAAAAATAATGCCGGTTCTATTAGATTTTTATCAATCAAAATGAACGAATTGGATTATTACAACCTAGGTATATTTACGGTAATATAACTTGTCTCCAAGTTTTTGTGGGCAGTAAATCCCGAGTTTATATTGCTGCTAAAAAATTAATAGTGGGTAAGCGTCAAGCAAAGAAACACGACAGTTTTTCCAATGTTCATTCAAGCTCAGTGAAGCTCTTGAAATGAAACTATCAGAGCAACGCAGTGCCATGGTTTACAAAGTAGAAAAAGTCTTTTGAACCTATTGAAGTTGAATTAATCATTAGTACGTTTGGTACATAAGTATGTCACCAACATTTTACCATAAGACAGCCGCCTAGACATGAACATAATTCTTCAATTACATCAGTCAAAGGAATCGTATTTTAAACGAGGTTGAATAAATTCTTCCGTGTTTTAACTCCGGCATCAATTATCCTTCAAATTGTTAAGAAGAAAACACAGATGAAATGATAGTGATGTGCAGATACCTAATTCCCGAATTTTTTCATTTAGATTTTAAAATAAATATTACTCCTTACCTATAAAAGACTTTGTTTTTGGCCTTCGTACATAACAGACGATGGGACGAAAACGATAAAACATTTTAAAGCACAGAAACTACAAGAATGAAGTGGAGACAAAACTTGAAAAGATTTAATTTAAACTAGATACTTGATTGGCCTTTCCTTGATTTATCCCCTTTAAAATTTCGTGTAATTGTAATATCACATAATTGACAACCGAGTTACATTAAATCTGTGGTATTACACTATCTACATTTTTTGCAGCCTAAAGACATATAAAAAGGCCAAGCAAAATTTTCCTGCTTAAAAAAAACTTTGTATGAAGAACATAAAAATGGCAATCTTGAGCAAGGCCATTATTTTAGTTAAGTTGAGAGTAGTTTGTATAAATACAGAAAAAACAACAAAAAAAGATGTATTGAAATTATGCAAATAGGAAAAACTATTATTCATGGTTTTCAAGTTTTTTTTCTGCCAATTTCTGTAAATTAACAACCTTTCATAACTACTTCAACAATAAAATATTAACATCGTTTTCATTAATCAAGATTTGTTAAACTTGGTAGTTTGAAAAGTTGAAACTAAAATTAGTGAATATACGAATACTAAACCCATTGCACTATTTTTGCCCGGTTATACTTTAGCAAAATATGTAGTAAAACACATAAGAAATTTTAGGACAAAAAACATTAGATTGAAAGAGCTATGCATGAGTTACTTCAGTGCAACCTTTTGTAGAGATGGATCATAATTTGGCGAAGACTCACAATATTTCGTAATTAAAACTTGTTTTTTTTATCATATTATAGATTCTGTTCAGATCGGCTTAAAAAACTGAAAGAAATTATATCTCAGGCTTACTTAACTAAGATGACATATTTAGAAATTCTTAACATGACTAATAAACAGGTAATCATAGATAAAAGATAAAAAAAACTGGTTAAATTATTGAATTGCGCGTTTTCGTCGTTTAAAATATTATACATTCGTAGATAATAGTTAGCAAATATATAAGTTCCGGGTTTTCCTGGACTGCGTATTTATTCACCAGTATCAAAACCACCAAATGAATATTTTAATTCCTTTCCCAAGCAAAAACCAATCACATCTCTTAACTTTCTTTTCAAGTTGACGGTTTCATTTTCTCTGAAAGAAACTCCATATCCAATCAAGTACTCACGACACTGATCCCTTGTTAGGGCTTCAATATCGGAGACAGTTTGGATTGCCGGCAAGTGGTGTCCCTCTGGCCAAGTACCGTCCAAAAATGGTACTGGCATCACATCTTCGCCACCCTTGTTCAAATTTATGTTCTTCAACTGCGCCATTTGTAGGTTCAGCTGAGCAAAATTTCTATCAAAATTAGAGAACTTCCTATCCAGAGCAACAAACTTCCTATCCACATCCAGAAACTTCTCTTCCAAATAAACTCTCAAATCCCTAAATGAATCAGTAAAAGGAGTTGTTGAATTAATGATTGTATTTTCTAGCGCCAGTATGTCATTCGAATCTTCATACATTGTGTTTAAAAGCGGCTCAGAAGTAGATAGAAAATCCTCCATTGCTTCAATTGAACTTTTCTCACTTTCAACTATTTTTCGCATTTTAAGTTTGCTCAGTTCCTGCAATCTCTCTTTGTCAGCTATTTTTTTCCCAATTAGCCCGTTTAATCGTTGATAGACATTCTGTTCTTCGCTCATAGTGTGAATGTTTAATTTTTTTAGGGTATAAGAGGGATACAAAAAGGAGAAGTTAGTTGGCTTTTATTCTCGACTTTCAGAGTTGCCCTTTTATCGTTGATTAAGTTTTTGACATGTTATAAAATACTAGGTTATTCACAATTTATAAAGATTATTTGCAATTAAAATTTTGTCGCCTTTTTAAGGTCAAACATGTTTCTAAACTCAATCATGCAACAACTTGCCACGTACTTGTTGATTTATCGATAATCTATTGTGATTCTTTTAATACCATGTAGTTGAATTGAATAATACTGCAGTTTAATCAATTTCCTTGTGGTGAGTGAATTCAGAATAAAATTTTGTACAGGGTGAACAAAGGATTAATATTGTAGCAATTATAATAATATATATCTTATGATATTGACTACCGAGGCTTATATGGCGTATATGAGAACAATTACTGAAAACAGCACCAAATATGATACTTCTTGCAGCTGTAATATAGCACTTTTCGAAATATAATTGGCTTAAGTTTACCAAAACTTTTTTGTCTGAACCCATCAACTCAATAACAACATGATGTGTTCTGATACCTTTTTAAGTGTGTTATTGGTTTGTTGGGTAGATTGATAACCAAATTAATCTTGATTTATTGTGGTTTTCAAAAGAACTTTGACTATTTTTAAAATGCCGGAATTTGTGGCATGAGACTACAAGACCAGCATTTAAAATGCAAATTATGATCAAGTTAAACGCTCTAGGTTGGAACTTGTTTGGACAATCAAAATATCTGGAGAGCAATATTACTGATCGATTGAAAACATGCTCGAAACTTTAATGGAGTATCCATAACACAGCGACGTTTCTAATGTGATCGTTACTGTTTTACTTATCTTAGGCAATTGAGGTTCATGGAGCACATAGATTTTAAAAGGTGCCGTCAATTACAAAATAGATGATCGGTTACATATTCTTGTAATTTTCCAAAACAATAAAGCAGATCACTGTCTAGATTGTGTTTTTAGATTTCCTGTTTTAATTTTTTATCCGGCTTTTCTATTTGACGTTCTAACAAAAATGTTTGAATACTACATACAATTCAAAATTCAAAATTTCAGACCTTTTTTTCCGAAGACCCTTACCGTTGTTTAGAAGATACTATCTCAGAATAATATTATACGCTTAGGTTGAGGATATCTTACTCTGAAAAGGAGCACATGAATTTTTGATCTTTTAGTTTGGCAAAAATCGCGAGCACTTCCTGGGCTAGAGTATTTTTACCATTTAATCCAGTAAATGCAAGCTCTGGATGTTTCACATTACAGTCATTTATTTTCATTTATCACTCCATTGGTTAAAATTTGACTTGAAACAGTCAAGCTATACTTTGGAGATATGATTTTAATCCAGTGGTTTTCGTAAACCAAGAGATGACGTATGGAATGTTGCAAACGCGATACCCGAAACAAAAATGTATTCCATGCTTTACGTTTCATGGGGCTCATATTGAGTATAACACACTCTGAATTTCAAAGTACTGTAGTTTAGCATGAAGCAACATATCCGGAACTAGAATCACGTTATAAACTTTGCCATACCATTTGGAGAAAGGACGCAAATAAGTCACTGCTATTTATTGTTCAAAGAAGAAAAAATATTTCAACGTATCTCCGTGGAAATCTTTTTGTTTATAAAATGTATAAAGACCGGGTTTTTTCTATCACTCGTATCTCCAAACAAAATTTCGATGGACTACTGAGAGTTTTGAGCCGTTTTCTTATTTCTGTCTAGTGTACAATAAGTGAAATTTGTGAAAATTTTGGAATACATGACTAGAGGGAAGAAAAACAGCGCTTAACATATAGGCACCCATTATTGACTTGGAAGTTGTAAACTAAAATGCTGCTTGAAATTCTATTTGGGCATGGGCAATACAATTGCTGGTAGGAAACAAAAATGTGAGATCGCGTTAATTTGATAAAATCCACAACTTTCTTATCGTTTTTGGCCGGAAACAGAGATAAAACAAAGGAATAGATGTAGTAAAAAAAAACATCATAGTTGATTGATTATCATTTATTATTGTTACTGATTTTAGATTTAGCAATTGTTTACTCGATCCAATAAAAGTGCCAGCGTGTATAAAATGTGGTACGAGTATCTTTGGAATCAATAATAATTAATCCGCCAATTATTATAATAGTCTATTTTTACTCAAGGTATGTCTGCAGTTATTAATGTTAAGAGCAAAGATAACTCTGTTGTTACTGATAAAAAGTTGGTGAAAAACAAATTTCATCTTAATAAAATTTTATCCAATGAAAAATTAAAGAAAGGTGATGAGGCTTATCGATACAAGAAAGGTGACGAGGCTTATCGATACGGTTTAGATACAGAAGGTCTGAATTTAGATTCCGAAAAAAAAAAGAATGTAGTTCGGAAAATTCATTTTTACATATTACCCATGATGTGAGCTTTAATGTCGTGTCAGCTTATGGATAAATCGACAAATTCTTATGCTTCTATTGCCGGACTGCGTACCGATTTAAACATGACTTCAAAAGACTATTCTTGGGTTGTTAATGCCTTTTATCTTAGTTATCTATTTTTTGAATATCCCGTAAACATCCTGCTACAAGGTTCTGGCGTTTGCGGTTATTCCTTGAGAGCTTATCAAATTGCAGGTTATTTTATAATATTATCATCATACTTAGATTACGGCCCAATTTGTCTGTGGGGAACAGCGATTGCTCTATTATGACCAATGAAAAATTGATGAAAAATAATGCCGGTTTTATTGGATATGAAAAATCAAATGAATTGGATCAACTCAACCTAGATATATTCTAAAAAAAGGAAAAGAAAATCTTGCTTGCAAAATGGTTTCGGTAACATAACTGGTCCCCAAGTTTTTGTGGGTAGTAGATCCCGAGTTTATATTGCTGCTAGGAAATTAATGGTGGGTCAAGCAAAGAAATACGACAGTTTTTCAATGTTCACTCAAGCTCAGCGAAGCTCTTGAAATGAAAGTACCAAAGCAACGCAGTGTCATGGTTTATGATCTAGAAAAAATCTTTTAAACCCGTCGAAGTTGAATTAATCATTAGTGAGTTTGGTACATATGTATGTCACCAACATTTTACCATAAGACGGCCGCCTAGACATGAACATAATTTTTCAATTACATCAGTCAACGAAATCATATTTTAAATGAGATTGTGTAATTTCTTTCGTGTTTTACCTCCAACATCAATTCTCCTTCAAATTGTTAAGAATACAAAAACACAGATGAAGTGCTAGTAACGAACAGAAACCTAATTCACAAAATTTTTATTTAATTTACTAATGATTTTAAAATAAATATTACTCCATATCTGTAAAAGACTTGGTTTTCGGCCTTTGTATTTAACACATGATAAGACGATAACGATAAAAGATTCTAAAGCACAGAAATTACAAAAATGAAGTGTAGACGAAACTTGAGAAGGTTTGACTTAATTTAGATACTCGATTGGCTTTTTGGTTCTTTGATTTATACCATTTAGGTTTTCGTGTAATTGTAAAATCACATAATTGACAACGGAATTATATTAGATCTGTGATATTACCTTATCTACATTTTCTACAGCCTAAAGACATAGAAGAAGGCTAAGCAAATTTTTCGTGCTAGAAAAATCGTTTGTATGAACGACATGAAAATGGCAATCGTACGCAAGGCCATTAATTGAGTTAACTTGAAAGTAATTTGTATAATTACGGAACAAACGAAAAAAAAGATTGAATTGAAAGTACGCAAACAAGAAAAAATTATTATTCACTGTTTTCAAGTTTTTTTTTTCCTCCAAACGTTTCTACAATGTCTATAAATTAACAACCTTTCATATCTACTTCAACAATAACAATTAACATCGGTTTTATTAATCTAGCTTTGCTAGACTTGCTATATCTATATTTTACTAGGGAACTTTATCAACTTATTTTTGTTAATTCTTTTTCTTAAATATTGATCTGGCACTATTATTCCTTCACAACTCAATAATTTGAAAAATTGAAGCTAAAATTAGTGATGTACGAATACTAGACCCAATGCAATAATATTTTCGGGTTTAGCAAACTATTTAGTAAAACATATAATAAACATTAGGATGGAAAAGCGTTAGATTGAAAGAGCTATGCCTGAGTTACTTCATTGCACCTTTTTGTAGGGATGGATTATAATTTGGCCAGGACTCATAAATATTTAGTAATCAAATGACTGTTTTTTTATCATATCATATATTGCGTTCAGATCGGCTTAGAAAACTAAAAGAAATATAATATCAGGCTTACTCTACTACAATGATATTTTTAGAAAATCAACTAAACATTGTATTGATATATATATATATATTCGTTGCTTAAAAATTTAAAAATTCTGGTAAAAAACTATATCATATCATAACTTTGAAACTGGTTGTGTTCTGATAATACCCTTAAGTTCTTGTGGTTCACCTTCCATTCTTGGAGCACTACCATTATCAGCAGCATTTTCCAACTTCTCTGCATATGACCATAGTTTTCCAAGAACAGGGTCAAGCTTATCAGTCATAAAATCAACAACCTTGTCACCAATGAGAAAAACAAACTTCCAAGCATGGGCAGAACCACCTGTGGCCAAAATAACGTTTTCAAGGTCAGGGTGATTGTCGACTAAGAAGTTGGCAGATGGTGTTTGTGTCAACCAACACAATTTTGTTCTGTCAAATGGTCTATTCGCTAATGATGGCATGATTTCTTTCATGTTTTCTCTCAATGCGTCTTCTGCATCCTTTGGAATCCAGTCAAATGGATTCTTGATAGTTGTTCTCGGATAAGAAATATGGATGTTTTCTTTACTTAAAGGATCCGGATTAGGAGTTTCAATGGTATTTTTATAACCTGCAGATCTTCTTAAAATTTTAATTTCACCATTGTATGGTGGGAACATGTTAATACCCGTTGATAAGTTGCCACTAATTGACATGTTTTTCCATTTTTCTTCCTCTTCTTTTGTTATTTTATACCAAGCAACTTCAATAGCTGATGATTTGCAGATATTTCTCAAATCAACAAGCTTTCCACTCCAGGCACCCGCTGCCACAATTACAACATCGGACTTGGCAGCAGTACCATCAACAAACAAAACACCTTTGGCTTTTCTTGTCCCTGGGTGGTAGTCAATTTTTTCAACTTCCTTGAAAGTGAATCTGACATTTGGGTAAGATTTTGCACGCTCATAAAACACTTTCATACTCTTACGAGCATCAATAAAACCGTTACCGAGATTGCAGTATCCTTTATTCCACCAACTTTTTCTTCCAAGTTCTGCTTCAGTCTTTGGAATTGCATCAACACCGTGTATTCTTTTAAAAACTTCCTGACGTGTGTCAGAGGAAACCGTCATCTCTGGATGATCAGCATTGGCTTTCTCTGCACATTTCTTCTCGGAATTTAAAACGTCCTCCCACTTGCCTGGTTTGCCATCATAAAATGTGGCCATACCACATTGATGGAAAAAATGTGAGATTTCTGGATCAGCTTTGATTAATTCCAATCCTTCATAAGCTAGCTTAAAGTAAGTTGGGTCATTGTAATCTATTCTGATACATCTGGAACTATCAACACTTGTTGAGTCCTCAACAGGTGGTTCATAACGATCGATAACATGGATGCTAACTTCTGGGTATCTCTTGGCAAGTGCAATGGCGGTTGATATACCAAATATACCGGTACCAATAATAATGACGTTTTCAGGAACTTCCATTTTTCAAAAATCTTTAGACTATTCAAGTAATACGTAAGAAACCTATTTATGTAAGTATAGGGGCCAAAACTTATATAGCAAAACCATATATTGGCAATCTATGAAACTTTTATACCTGTATTAAGTTCATGAATTTCGTTTCTAAATTTCTGGATTGTGGTTCGATCTTAAAGTTTGAATGTTTTTGCTTCCTGAACCGAACAAACTGGCATTTTAGAAAATGTCTACCACATATAATCTTGGGCCTTGTATCAAACAGGAAAATTTCAGCGAAAATGCGCACTTTCTCAAATCATTAGGATTTTTGACGTATTATACCCAAGAACTTAATAAAGGCGCCGACGGCTTCGCAATATTATCCTAGCCAATTTAGATAGCCAGAACCCTTCTGGTCTTCGTGTTATCTTGGATGTGTTGATAATATAGCCTTCTTTCTACTTTTTTTATTTCGTTTACATAATAGGAGACCAGGCGACAATAGCGGAAAGGCCCAATAACTTGAGCGAAGAAGTTAATCTTAGTTTCAAATTTCTTATCTCCTTTGTGCCATTCATAATCTCAAATTCCACATAATATTTTACACAAAAGTTTATTAAAATATACATGCATCTAGATGCTGATAAGCTCATATATTTGAAGCAAGCAATGTATCAAAAGTCTTATCACCTTTTACTTGATAATTCATCTATCAAAACCATTTAAAATTTTTGTAAACATGTCTTCACATCTTATGGTTCAAACACTGATCCAAGACTAGGAGTATAATGAAACTAGCGCTGCTAGAGAAGCTTTTATCACAACTTTTCAACTAGCGCAAAGATGTGTTTGTATTCGGCAGCCATAGAACAGATGCGATCCATAGAAAATCCTAAACTTTGAAGACGTTTCTATCGCATTTTGGAGATTTAGGGGGTCGGTGCATTTGTCGCAAGTTATTACCTTATTGGAACAGTTTGTTTCGCCGTATTGCGAATGCGAACGTTGGCTTGGCTCAACGAAGTTAGGGGGTCTGTTGCATCTGTCCAAATAGGTAACTTTTGCGCTGATTATCGCTGGCACGATTTTGTGGATCTTATCTGACTTATCGAGCGTATGAAAAAAAAATTTTGCTTACAGATTAAGTTGAATGTGAAGCTTGAGACCTTGATTAAACTTTGGGCTTTAATCAGAAAAAAACCAAAACTAGAGTCAGGAAGAGTTATATAAATAAGATCCCGTATCGTGTTCTGTTTCCTCGATCCATTCTTAGAATCTCTTAAATTAGACCATTAAGCTTAAATTATTCAACATGCATAACGTTGATTCTAACAGCATGAACAAGGTGACAGAAATTGAAACTGAAGTGAGACCTGTTGTGTCCTCAAAGGAACTAGCAGAATTGGATGAAGGTTTTCAATTTGCCATGGAAACTGAAGGCGTTGTTTTAGATCCTAAGAAAGAGAAGAAGTTGGTTCGTAAGTTTGATTGGTATATCTTACCAATGATGTGTATTCTTATGTCCTGTCAACTTATGGATAAGTCAACTGCCTCTTATGCTTCGATTATGGGTTTACTTGAGGATTTGCATATGGACACCAACAAATACGCTTGGGTTGGTAGTTCGTTCTACTTAGGTTACTTGTTCTTTTTGTATCCAGCCAGTATGCTTTTACAAAGATTTCCTCTCGGAAAGACTCTTTCATTTGCTGTTGTCGCTTGGGCTGTTATTATCTGCTGTCACGCTGCCACCCACTCAACTGCTACCTTCCTAGTCTGTCGTACTTTCCTTGGTATCTTTGAATCATTTATGGATCCAGCATACATGTTGATGACAAGTCAGTACTATAAGACCGATGAACAATATGTCAGGTGCGCTTACTGGTTAGGTTTTCAAGGTATTGGTACTATGCTTGGTTCAGGTATTGCATATGGTTTCTACACCCACGAAGGCTCATATTCATTCACTGCATGGAGATTGATGTATATTGTTACCGGTGTTATTACCCTTTTTTTTGGTATTCTTTCATATGTTCATGTTCCAGACATTCCAACCAAAGCTTGGTTCTTAAATGAAGAAGAAAAAGTTTACACCATTGAGAGAATCCGTAAGAATAGAACTGGTTTCGGTAGTAAAACTTACAAACCCCACCAATTGAAAGAGGCTATCTTAGATCCAACATTTTACCTGTTCTTCTTGTACATGTTTGGTTATGGTATTAGTAATGGTGCTTTAGGTAATTTTGGTTCTATTCTATTGGAAGATCAATTTGGTTTTGATACTGGTCAATCTTTGTTAATGAATATGGTTGGTTCTGGTATTGATATCATATTTCCTTTAGCTTTTGCATACGTTAACAGGTATTTGATTCCAAGCAGATTACTCACTGGTTTTATAATCAACTCAATCGTGTTTATTGGGCTTTGTATGCTTGCATTTGCTCCTAACAACAATGCAAAAATTTTTGGGTATTTTGCTACTTACTTGCAAACGGCAAGTTGGGCATGTATGAGTTCTGTTATTTCCTCTAATGTTGTTGGTCATACCAAAAAAATTACTATGAACACTGCTTTCTTGATTGGTTTTTGTGTTGGTAACTTGATTGGTCCTCAGACTTTTCTTGAATCTGAAGCTCCAGTTTATTTTACAGCTGCTAGAGCTATGGTTGGTACATATGTGGGAACTGCCATTTCTCCCTTAATTATGTATTATATTTACTACACAAGAAATAAGAAGAAAGATGAAGAAGCTAAACAGGATGTTGAATTAGACGACGCTAAACTTTCCTTCGGAGATATGACTGATAAGGAAAATCCAGCCTTCAGATACATTCTGTAAACAAAGGCGTTTCTAAATAAATATTTAGAATATGTTGAGAATTAGATATAGTTTGAGAAATTATCGTAATTTAAAAATGTTAATATAAGAGAAGTAATCGTAAATTGATAAAAACATTTTTTTAAAAAATCGGTCATTATTATGAAAAGTAGTAATATTTATTAAAGCTGATAACAGAGAATACAACTTATTTAAATTAAATCACATAGCTAGGACAAATTTCTTTTTGTGAGTTACAAAACTCATATGCGAGTCACAAAGTTTACATAATTATCAACCACAGTTCAAGATAGTTGAAAAACCAATTCAAGTACTGTTGAATATAAGGAACTTCTTGCAGCATGATTTGAGTTTGGGTGTCGTAAGTTAACTATAATCTACAACACAGGAAAGTAAATAAGCTTTAAGCTTTCTGAAAAATAATGTATCACACACACGTATTGTTTCCTGATCCAATAATTTATATAAAAAATAAGTACTACTGTTACCAGAATAACGGACTTTACAATTACATAAACCCTTAGTGATAGACGGCACATTTTGTGCCTCAAAGCTGCCAGGTATGTTTTCTTTTACACTTTAAATTAGGGTTTCTTCAATTTTTAGGATTAAGCCAGGGTATCAATAATGTTAAGTATTCTAATAGTACCATTTGTCGAATCACTTTTATATTTATTACATTCTATAGAGCATTAAAAAAATAAACATGTAGCTTCTTTATTCAACTGCATAAACCAATAACGACATAATGATTCTTACAAAACAATTTCCAGTCGATATATCTTGAGCCATCTTTATTCATATTCCAAATTTCGTCGAGTACATAGACACATGTCTTTAGCGTTTCCTTTCTACAGTTCATATGCAATTTGATAAGTTCCCGTCTGTACCACTCTCTTTTATCCTTTGAAAACAAATCCACGCCTAGAAGAAATAATGGCAATAAAAAGACTAAAGTGTTGGGTGCTTCTTTTGGAGATATATTCCCCAAATGTTGGAATATATCTTCAACTTGGGATAATAATTCCTTGACAACTACAACCGTTTTCGGGGAAATAGAAGTCTGGCAATAAACTGATTGATATAAGTATAGCTTTGATGATATGAGTGCAAATTGTAGCTGTATTTTGTATATTTCAGATAAATTTTGGGATTGCTGTTCAATCGTCTCATTGATAGTTTTCTCCAAATACTCCGATTTGTCTAAAACATATTCCAAGTTAGAGCAACTAACAGAATCATAGTTTCCATCCAAAATGAATAAGGAGTCGTTACCTCCACGGTTAGCATCATATGAAATTCCCACTAAATTGTGTAATTGAGTGATGTGACCGTATATTTGAACTACTGATTTCATTTCACAAAGACCAAAACTCGAAAAACAATTAAAATTATCATAAAAATCAATTTCATTTTGATTGTTAATGATATTAAAAAAATCATTCAAACTTAAAGGAGTATCAGACTTCTCGCTGCTATGTAATGACATTCCCGTTGAAAGATGGATTCCAAGAAGCTTCAGTAAACACAAGCCAGTTATATTTGAGGATAGTTTCTCCACCCCACCCCTAAGAGATATCATATTTTGCCCTAATTTCAACAATTTTCCCCATAGGGAGCCTCTCCCACCTTTTATAACCTCTATGTTGAGCAATAGTAAAACACATAGCAGTGAATGATCACAAGAAACAGAACATATATATGAAAGTCTGTCTTTAAGTTCACTGAGCACCTCAAGATGAATTAAGTGCATGGTAGGCCTCCTTCCTTCCAAATATAAAATATTGGAAGAATCGTTATTAAGCATATGATAGTACGAGACTAGAAAAACGCACTTTAAAACCAAGGCACTTCCAAATATCAAAGGAAGGCAGACCTTAAGAAAGTTGACCTTAGGAGAAACAGTAATAGATGTTTGTTGAATTTCTTGACAAACGTTACAATAATATTTGAACAAATCATCGGCAAATTCACAGCTTATTTTATTAGGCAAATTAACAAAGTTTTTGGACCCATCTTCAATAGATATAGCAGCTTTTTCACAAAAAAATACATTTTGTAACTTATCAAAATCAACTTCTAGGTCGGCATCATCCAAGGACTCAAAGTTTGAAAGATATTGAGTACTAGTCAGTACAGTGGCTGACGATAGCTTTGTTTCTATTTCAGGCAGAATTTCATTACGCTGCGTCGTTCTACCCAATTGGACAATATTTGTTCGATCCATTTCGATGTTACAATCGTTTAACGTTCCCAACTGCTCGACCCTCATGCCAGATAATTTAAAATCGAACAAGGAAAACTCCTTACCAATTGTAGACTTATCATCAAGAGCTGCGACTAGGTCGGTATCGTCATGAACTGTTGGCGTGTCAGAATTTTGAATCACCTTGCGTATCGGAATATGAACTGTAGGTATTCCAATATCAGATAACTTGCTGCTCGTTTCTTCCAGAGATAAGCTTTTGGGCACCTGAACTGATTTCACCACCTTTATAGCTTTTGAGTTAACTTTTTTTCTTGTTGTTTTCTTTTCAGGATAGTGAACAAGATGAACATTATCAAAAACACACTGGATATTTTTTTTCTTGCAGTAATCACACTGTGCACCGTTTCCTTCACATCTTTTCTTTCTTCTTTTACATTCATTGCATCTTTTTCTTTTCAATTTCTGATTGGGTTGTACGGCGGTAATATTCTGTACTTGATTCATTCGTGAGAGTGTTATGATAGGTTGATTAAGGGTATTGGTTGGATAACCAGTAGTGATAAATTGGTTCTCTTGTGATGCACAGTTTTCTTTGCATTAAATGTAAATATCGCGATAAAGAATTTCATCAGATCTGTAATTCATATTATCCTATCTATACTTGCTTGCCTTTGTTTAAGCAAATAGGGTGATGAAGTAAAACTTCCACTATTAAAAAACTTTAAAGCTAAGGGAAAAACCCTTCATTTTACTTATTTGCCAGACATTCATCATGAGCCTAATTTATGCCACAGGAATAAAATGTAAGGAGAAGGCATACGGCTTGGAAGACTACTTGAAGAAAAGTTTTCTTTTCTGATGTATTCCCATAGATAACTTATACGATAATTTTGTATGATTTACTTGCTTTATTGCTTTAATTGAAGCTTAAGTATGCTCTTCAGTTTATCTGGATTTCAATTTGTCTTCTGACACCTCATCTTGTCTGAAGACGGCAATAATGTTGTCAGAATCATAAGTAAATTATGCATTGGATAGATAAAAGTATAACCGATTAATGTTCATTGTTTTAAATTGTAACTACCAAATTAGTCAAGCAAATAACTGGCCTGAGATGTATAAAGTGCACCATAAAGTTATTTAACAAGAAGAGGAATACATGTTTACAAAGTTAACAACTGACAACATGATAGCATACTGAGCCAAAATATATGCAAAGGTTATTTGAACTACATTTGTATGTACCTCAATAGTAATAAAATTATCAATTCATATTTGGTGTTAGTCAAACTCTTTCTCTTGGCCATGCAAGAGAATTGAATAATTAACTCACCAGATTAAAATTTAATATTCTTCTACATTTCAATACATTCAACATTTATAAAATTCATTTCGTAATATAGTATAGTCTTTAAAGTTTTTATGTTTTTTTTTTTGGAAAAAAATAATAAATATATAGTTAATAAATAATAATATAATAAATAAAATGTAGTTTATAAATTATGCGCTTTCCTTTTGTTTTAAGTCATAAGCTTTTTCACTTGGGAAATGTGGATGGATTGGTTTGAATATTTGTTTACCTTCTTTGAAAACTTCTCTACCGGAATCATTTGGTATTTGTTTTGCCAATTTCAAACTGGTGAAAACACAATCATTTAGTAAGTGTTCTGCCTTTCTACAATTCTTGAATTCCATATTTGAATAGTTTAAACACTTGTAATGCATTTCAAATTCTTTAGCACAGTGAGCATTTAAATCTTTTAAGACACTTGAAGCACATCTGGTAACTTTACGACCTTCTTTTAAACAATTAACTGGACCATTGGCACCATTTTCCTTTTGACATAACATAAAATCATCGTTGAAATCTTGACATCTTGCACCAATGAAGTAGGATGCACTTAACAATGGACCAGTAGTTGCACCAATTTCTTTAACGTGTGGGATTTCTTTTGGTAATTTAGCATTTTCAAAAACCATTTCAGTGCCCTTCTTGGCATCTGTCATGTGTGAAGTTGAGATGGTGTCATATGTGTTAGAAGTAGACATTGTTGTTTATATACTGATAATGGTTTTAATATAATAAATATCTACCAGTAAGTAGAAGTATTAAGTGTTTTCAATATTTTATTTCAATTCCCCTCACTTTAATTGGGAAAATCAAATTTTACAGGCCTTTGCACCGGGTAACATAAGAAGTCACGTGAAAGCAGTGGAAGCGAAAACGGAAATTTTATATTTTGTTCAACATTAAAATAGAATTAATTTTGTTTTCGTTTCGTAAACTATTTTGATCAACATAGAGGTTAAAGGATGTTTGAATTTACCACATTATCGTCTAGTGGTACATCCACTATTAATCAGGCTCGAATCTTATCATTTGATAATCAAATCACTATTTTAGCAGATCCAGGCTGGGATGGTTTGTCAGATTTATCATATTTAGATCCAATTATCCCAAAAGTTGATTTAATTATTTTATCCCAGACAACGATAGAATATTTGGGCGCATTTGCATTTTTATTACACAAATATCCATTGTTAAGGCAAATCAAAACGTATGCAACTTTACCAATTGCAAAATTAGGTAGATTATCAACGTTTGAACTTTATAGATCCATAGGATTAATTGGACCAGTTGAAGATTCAATTTTTGATTCAAACGATATTGAAAAATTTTTTAATAGCATTATAACGATTAATTACTTGCAAACTATTCCACTACAAGGTAAATTAAGTGGAATTTCAATCACAGCATACAACTCTGGCCATACATTAGGTGGATCGATTTGGTCATTCACAAAAGATACAGAAAAAATTATTTATGCACCTGCCTGGAATCATTCCAAAGATTTATTCTTAAATCCATGCCGTTTTGGAAATCAATCGAATTTATTGCGACCAACCACACTTATTACAGGTACAGATTTAGGCTCGAATTTAAATCATAGAAAAAGAATTGATAAATTTCTACAAATTATTGATTTAACAATTTTGAATGGTACATCGGTTCTATTACCTACTTCAATAACAGGTAGATTTTTTGAACTGTTAACATTATTAGATCAGAAATTATCAAACGATGTGCCATTTTATTTAGTTTCATATACTGGAATTCAGTCGTTACAATTTTCTTCGAATATGTTAGAATGGATGGCACCTGATATAACAAAAAATTGGGAAAAGCAGAATCAAAATCAAACAATTTTTGATTCTACCAGAATTCAGTTAATTAGAATTGAAGAATTAAAGAATCTGGATCACTCATCTCCCAAAATAATTTTCGTCGAAAATCTAGATTTTATTGAAGGTTCATTATCTAGAAATTGTTTTATCGATTTATGTTCGAAACAAAATATGGCACTAATCTTAACAGAAAGGCCAAACGATAAGACCGAAATGTTTGACATTTATGATTCATGGGAAAAATCGGTTACGAAAAATTCGAATTTAGAAGATGGTTCACTAATTATTTTTGAAAAAAACTTTAACTTAAATATTATTAATGAAGAACCTTTAAGAGGTAAAGATTTGAAAACCTACTTAAAAAAAGTTGAAGAAAGAAGAGAAAAGGAGCGATTATTAGAAGTTGAGGAACGGAAAAATGATGATATATTAGATGAGATGATTGGTGATGACGAAAATGATAATGACGACGAAAATGAAAGCGAAGAATTGGATTTAGAATTAGAGTTAGATAGAATTAATAATGAAAATGAAGATGAAAATGGAGATAATGATAAACTAAATGATAAAAAAACTACAGTTGAAAAAATTGAAGATAATGATCACGATGAAAATGGCAATCTGACAACAAGTGCCTTTGCAAAACGTTTTTATAATCATAAAAGTGATGAAAATATTAAAATTTCTTTAAACGAAATAATTTCTTTGCCAATGGATTTTGATATTAGGCACCTAAAAGGTAAAAATAAAATGTTCCCATATTTATACAACAAAGTTTCAACTGACGATTATGGTATAATTATAAATCATGATGATTTTATAAGAGAAGAAGAGAAATTCCCTATTAACAAGCCAGCCGGTGATGAGGATTTAGAAGAATATGAAGATTATGATGAAGAAGATGAGATGATTGGATATGATTCAAACGATGAGGATGATTTTGAGGATAATTCAGGTAAAAGAAAAAGGAAATCAATTAATAAAAGCCGGAAAAGACAACAACGTAAAAGAATTAAGAAGAAAAGTGCTATTCAATTATCAAACATTAAGACTAATAAATCATCACTATATAATTTAGAATCAACAGTGGATCCGATTACAAGGTCAAAAAAATCGGTTTCAGTTTCTATTAGATGTGGATTAACATTTATTGACTTAAGTGGGTTATGTGATTTAAGGTCTTTGAAATTTAATTCAAACTTAATTAAACCTAGAAAAGTTATTTTATTACCAACAATTACAAGAAGTTCATATTTAGGCGATTCACTAACTATTATGGAATCTTTACTAAAACAACAAACTAAAGATTTGAAAAATTTTACTAATAACGAGTTAACAACTGGTCTAGGCACGGATTATTTAAATTGTAAACTAAATGAGACAATAAACCTAGGAAATGTCATTACATCGTATAATTTATCCATTGATGAATCATTGGATAAAGAATTAAAATGGCAGGTTATAACGGACGGTTATTCACTATCACATATTACAGGTGAGATTATTAAAATTAAAAAGGAAGATGATAATAATAAGTTTAATTATAAATTAATACCGTCAAATAAACAAATTAAAAATGATAATAGTTCAATTAGTATTGGTGATGTTAAATTAAATCAACTACGTAAAATTTTAAGCGATGAAAATCATTCAGTTGAATTTACAGGTGACGGTACTTTGGTTGTTGATAATCAATTAGCGGTCAGAAAAATCAGCGATGGTAACTTAATAATTGACGGTCTAACATCTAAGCTTTTTTATGATGTAAAGAACGTAATTGCAAGAATGCTTGCTAATTTGTAATTAGATTAGACTATAATATATATTTTTTATTAAAAAAAGAATCTATATAATATAAACAAAAAAATTAAAGCAACAATTGAAATTGGAGCATATTGTTTGAGTAGCAATTGCCAATTAATTTTTTCGGCATATTTTTTATATTTAAGACTTTGGTCTTTTAATGAACTTGATAAATCATGTAATTTATCTAGCGAATCACCTCTATATAATAACTCTTCAATATTTTTATTCATAATCCTTTTCACATCTCCTAATTCATTATTTAATTTATCCAAATTACCTCTGGCTCTATCATCACCATAAACTTTTTTAGTTTTGTTAATAAAAGAATCAAAACTAACAAATTGATATGGCCTTAATTCATTGCTAAATTTCTGCATTTCATTTCCGTAAACGTGAACAAACTCTGTATTTATTTCGGATAAATAGCTCAACGCTAGTTTACTTGGGAATTCTTTATCTGTTATAACCAGGCAAACTGTATCACTTTTTGGATCTAAATAATAATGAATCGCATGCGATCCATCAATTATCGTACCAATAGACTCTGAATCATTCGATAATTTTGAAACGACTTTTTTCGTTTGCTTTTTCAAATTAAGCAATTGCGATGTATTTTCATCATCTGATGAAGCTGATAATGGCAGTCCCGTAGAAAGTTGATATATAGTAGTTGATTCCATTGCTCTTTGTTTAATCTTTTAGGATAATCCAAACTTGTTGTTTTGTTGAGATTTTTAAATCATAGAAAATCGTTTTAAACGCGAAAAGTTTGTAGTTTTTCATTTTATTGTATTTTTTGTACTTTTAGCATTTTGGTTTTACTTTTTATTAAAATCTATATTTTTTACAAAAATTATAATAATCACAATAATTTTGACATTGATTTACAGTCTTCATCTAGCATTTCATACAAATATTGAATTCCTTGTTGTTGTTTGGATAAAATTTTAATTAGTTTGTTAATAACAGCATCATTTGAATTTGATTCTAGTTTATTATCATTTTCGTTATCAATACTATTACCATTAATATTATCATTTTTACTGCCACCATTATTAACAACGGCGTTATTAATACTATTCAATTGCTCTAAACCGATATTTAAATTTTCCATTTTTTGTTTTAGATTGCTTAACCTTGCCCATAATTCATTAACACGATTTAGACCAATCGGATCATCAATTTTATCTAACAATTCTTTAAACTTCATAACCAGATGTTCTTCATCATTTGTTAATGGATAACCTTTATATTTTAAAATTGATAAATTAATTGCGATTCTTAATAATTTTAAATTTAATTGTTTTTGTCTTAATTTACATTTTAATAAAATACTTGTTGAATGTAAGTCATGCTTATCGCTTAATTTAATTAAGTTCTCATTGATGTCATTTAAAATTAATCTGCTCTGTTTAATGTGTTCAATTTGAGTATTAGACCTCGTAAATAAATCTTCAAATCCTTTACATTTAATTGGAATTGAGTTATAATTTTTTGGCCTGTTTTTCATTGCTTCTTCCCACTCTTCTGGTGATTCATCAACTGGCCTCTCAAAATTAATAAATTCATTACCAATTTTATTATAAAAATGTGTCAACATTAAACATTGTGATGAATTCGCATCCCATGAACTTTTGATTTTAGACAACTTGTCATTGATTGTTGGTGTATAATCAGCGTTTGGCTGTTGTTGTTGTGATTGATTTATGGAATTACTGGATAAAATTATTGATGATTGTGGTTGTTGTTGTTGCTGTTGTTGCTGTTGATTGAACGTATTATTATTTGACCAAGCAAATGATGGTTGTGAACTAAACACCGGTTTAGGTGCTGGAGCTGTATTGTTATTCATATTAGGATTTGCATTATTATTGCCAAATAATCCTCCTGTAGATGTACCTGTATTTGAATTACCTAATGAAAAGCCTGTTGAACCCGGCATTGGACCCGCTGGTTTATTACCAAATAATCCACCAGGCGTAGTACTAGTATTGCTATTGTTATTGTTCGCAGTGTTACCAAACGAAAATCCAGTGGATCCTGAAGCTGCACCTGGTGCCGATGGCTTGGCACCAAATAATCCGCCGGTTGCAGCATTTGAGGTGCCATTTGCATTGTTGTTACCAAAGGAGAATCCAGTTGAACCTGTGGTTGCAGTAGGTTTTGCACCAAATAACCCTCCCGTAGTTCCAGTATTTGACGATAAATTGTTATTAGCTATATTATTATTGTTATTACTAAATAAACCTGTACCTGTATTTCCTGTTGTTCCTGTATTCGAAGCACCAAAGCCAAAAGAAGGTTTTGGAGCTGATGTGGATTGGCTGCTGTTGTTGTTACCAAAACTAAACCCAGTGGAATTACCAGCACCATTAGCAACTGGGGTAGCTGACTTATTACCAAAATTAAACTCGCCAGAACCTGTTCCTGTTCCTGCTGCATTACTGGTATTATTGTTATTTGAACCAAAACTGAAGTTAGAAGTGTTGGCGTTGGTATTAGCGTTGGTATTAGTGTTGGTGTTGTTGGCTCCGCCAAAAGAGAAGCCAGTTGAGTTTACAGCTGGAGCATTCGGTCTTGCACCAAATGATGAATTGCCTCCAAACATAGTACTCTAGATATACAATAACTTGAATTAAATCTGTGTAGGAGAAACAAAGGAAAGTAAAATTAGACTACAAAACAAAATTAAAAACAAAATCGAAAATTTTTTGCTGCGAGGAATTCCAACTTCAATTTCCATTTCCACCTCTTAAAGACAACACCAAGTGCAAATCAGAACCAGCAACAACACCACATTCGGCAAGCGTCTTATCATCATCTCTATAGAGAGTTAGTATATTTGTTAGTCGTAAAGGCTGAAAAAATATTACAGAATTACAAAAAAAAAAAAAAAAAATACTTACAATTGTCTACCTGCAAATAAAAATTTTTGTTGGAATGGTGGAATACCTTCCTTAACCTCAATAATTTCTTTTAAGTTGATAACCTAAATAATTTTGATTGATTTAACTCAAAGTAATGGACGTTAGTAATCGAGCCAGTAAAATCGACGGTTGTAGAAAAACGTATACTTACCTTATCTAATAAATCAACTTCGATTGGAATCTGTAAAATAACACACAATGAATCAGTTAGTATCAAGTTTTCATTCAACTAGTGATTAGTCTGTTTATTCACTTTTTGATTAATTGTTTCATTGTTTCATTGACTCGTTCTTGCTCTATACATACAATTCTTCCTGTTAAACTCTATTAAGAACGCCATAAACTATGTTAGTAATCAATTCATTTGCATTAATAAAACTAAACTTGAGATTTCGTATCACATTCATATACGTACTCTAATCTTGATTTCAACCATTGAATCTAATAATAACTATTAATCTTCTATCCTTAGGAAAAAAGAACATGCTAAAAACACTGGCATTTTCCCTTTTTCGCATTCTTCACAATTTTTCATCATGTTTTTCTTGATTTTAATTCTATTTCTCTTCTGGCTTATTTAATTTTTAATGCTATCCACCCCTGTAATACCCAATCCTGATTATTCTCGTATATATGAGCCTGCTGAAGATTCCTTTTTATTGCTGGATTTGTTTGAAGAACTAACTGCTTACTTCCAAACCAAAAAATTCTCACACCAAACACCATTGGTGGTAGAAATTGGTACCGGATCAGGTATAGTATCAACTTTTATAAATCAACATATTTTACCCAACGCAATATATATAGCTACAGATATTAATCCATATGGTTGTTCTACCTCAGTTAAAACAAATAAATATAATACAAAATCCTACAATTTTGATTCGGTACGATGTGATTTGACATCTTCGTTACTAAATAAAGAAATTGATCTATTGATTTTTAATCCGCCTTACGTTCCTGCAGAAAATGTTCCTGAAGTCCCAAATTCAAAAGAAAGTGAAGATATTTGGGTGGATATTGCGTTAAATGGCGGTCCAACAGGTATGGATGTTACAAATAGAGTTTTAAAATACTTGAATCAAATTTTATCAGTAAACGGTGAAGCTTATATCTTGTTTTGTGCTAGAAATAAACCGGCAGAGGTTGTTGAAAATTTTTTAAATAAAAATAAAAACTATGAAGTTAAAAAAATGCTTTTTCGTAAAGCTGGATGGGAAGAATTAAGTATTTATAAATTTGTCAAATTACATTAATACAATTGTTGTAAAAAACATGAAGAAATTTTCATTATTAACTGAATTTTTGAAATATTAGGTACATGATTTTAGATATTTAAGGACATTAGTCTATCATTATTAAGGCATTACTTAATTATAAAAAGAGCACGCGTCACCGTATATAACCCTTTTCTTGGTTTCATGAGAACATTATAATAAATTTAAAAAACATTATCTAATCTTCATAAAATAAATCATTGTATATGTCCTTCTCAATCATTTGTTTGTCGGCAGGCTTCAGCGAATAATCATTTTCATATTTATAAATGGCTAATCTATCAAAAAATTGTCTTAATTCAAAAATTTGATTAATATGTTGCACCGAAAATAACAATGGCTCTTTCCTATCAATATGTAAATTTGTAGATGAATTCTTTAGGGCAGATTTAACCTCAACAATCTTTAGATTTTTCAAACTACTTATTTTATCAATTAATCCAACCATAAATGTGTCATCAGTACCATTCCCGAAAATTGCATCCAATGTGTTGTTAATAAATAACCATTCAGATAACTGAAATTCTTCTAATTCTAAAACTAGTAAAACATCCAAAAATTTGCATGCTTGTAAAATTAGTTGATTGTTAATTTCACCAATATCAATGGATTTAGTATCGACGCCTAATGCGTCATCTTCATACTTCAAGTCGGTTAATTTACTTAAAACTTCTTGAAAGACAATTTCCAATTCAGTATATATTAATGTCCAAAAATTTACCAAATGAGTTTCAGAAAATTTAGTAATAAGTACCCTTAGTAACAAAAACAAGTACGATTTCATATTGGATTCGGCACTTAAATGCTTGAATAATTCATAAATTTTATTTTGTAAGTCAGGTAAACTGTTAATAAATGTATCATTTGGACAAACCAGTATCAAGTATGCAATTCTTTTCAATGTTAATATACCACCAGTACTTGCCTCTGAATCACTCCAGTTAAATAAGGTGGAATTATTGGCCGTATAAGTTGATAATTTGACAATAAAATCATCCAGTTTTCCTATATCACCACCAATCCATTTCCCTAACACCTCATTCCAATCATTCAAAGGTCCATTAATATTTAATTTGAAGAAATCACTATCTGTTAAAATATCATTACATAAACTTTTCCAAACTTTTAAATTCTTACAAGTTTCATTGTTACCTAAAGATTTGAACAAACCCAAAACGTAGTATGGAATATTGTCCATGCCTCTCCTTTTCCCAATTGATGATGCAACACCATTCACAATACTAATAAAACAATTCTGTAATTTATCAGGATCTGAGACAATCGTATTAATATGCGGTATACTAAAAGTTAATGCTTGACATAATTCTTCTCTGAAAATGCCTTTTTCACCCGGAGCATTAAGTCCAATTGATAGATCTTTAACACTAGCTACTTCAACATTTTTATTTATTGTTGTATTGCTTTCTGAGTTTGGAAGCATATTCATTGGATTTAATATAGATGTTAAGCTTGATTCATCGGCAGAAGTGTATGGTCCAACTTTAACAGTAACTGACAAGTTTAAAATTTTTGTAAATGATTCAACCATTTCTCTTTTGATTTTCTTTTGCTCACCAAAACTAGTCTGTGAAATTTTCATACCTATTAAGACTGTAAACTTTAAGATATCAGGGTAGATTAATTTGTAATATGTTGGATTAGAAAATCCATCCTTTAAAAATTGAGAAATTTGTGGCCAAATATCTTCAATTATATCACTACTTAAAGTTTGAACATAGTCAACCAGAAATTTGGAAATATCTCTATCTGTTAACTCTGTTAACATTGATGATCTTTTCGATTCATCTAAACTAGAAAAGTTAACTCTTGAAATTAACGCATTAATAATGTATGGTAACGCCGTCTGAGACCTTGAGTCATCTAAAACATGGATAATCTTGAAAGTGGAATACAAAGCATCATTATCTCCAACAGATGTTTGAAACTTATGGCAGCCAATTAAAGCCTCTAGAGTTTCAAGAGGTTCAATTGAAAAAATATTTTCTAATAATTTTTTTGATCTGAACTTTAATTTAGTGGCATTGTATTTAACAGATTTGGAAAAAGATAAAAATGGAGGCTTATTATCTTGATCTCTTGAAAAGCTCTTCTGCTTTTTTAATGAGGATTTTGCTAAACTTGAGTTTCTGTTCATGCTAGCGCTCAATAAAAAGTCAGATTTGAAAGTCGAATTTTTTTCTGACCATAACCAAATTTGATAAACAGTTATCACTGACTTTTTCAATGCTTGTGAAATAACTACTTTTCGTCTATTAATTTCATCCTTTTCGTTAGGTGATTCAACTTGAAAAACACCTTGAATAACAGAACCAAAAAATCCAGATTCTTTAGTTGATGAAGCTGCTGTTGAACTTCCCTTGAAATTTCCATAACCAAAATTACTACCAGAAGATATATAACCTAAGTACTTATGAGAATTGTGCAAAATATGTTGTAAGCCATTAATTAATTCACAAATTGATTCGTCGACTTCAATCGGTTGTAAATTAGAGCATTCTTCTTCCCTTTTGCCATGTTCAGTATTAAAAGAGAATAATTCCATGATTTTATCACAAATGCAATCTGTCAAACCGATAGTCATCCTGAAAATTAATTCAGAATAATAACTGGATGTATTTAAAATTAAATTTATCCAAGAATTTAGTTCAACTGGAGAGTTTGATGCTGAAATACCTTTTTGAACGAACTCTAAAAAGTTGATTGGAGTATTTGGAGTTTTAGGAAGATCAAATAATGTAATATGCAATTGTTTTTGACTTGATATTTTCATTAGTTTACTTAACGTACTTAAGTAACATGATATTAGGATATGATCTTTGTCCTTTGATATGTTATAAGTCTGACATATTTGAGTTAAAATTGTTGGAAATTCATCGAAATTGGATTCAGAACCATCAATTAACAATTCAAACGTACTTAAAGATAATTTAACACAACTTGAATATATTTTAAAATCTTCCACAGTTAGATTCTTTGGTGGCTCGCTTGATAAGAAATTGAAAATTATAATTATTAACAATGATTTATAAGTAGAAATATTCCAATTATTGGATTGTATCATTTGCATTGTTCTATCGTTATCAACAACACAAAGTTCCGAATTAAAAATTGGTATTAAGGATTCCGTTTCAACTGTTAATAAGTTTTGAATAGTTTTCAATTGATATGCGAAAAGTCCAAAATCATCTTCTTCATTATTATTGAACCTAGTATTACCAACAAATTTATTTTTAAATAATTCATTACAGCAAATTTTAAAGATGCGATTCAAAGTGCCTGAATTAACCGTCGATTTAATCCATTTTGTTACTAGTAATGAAAATGCTTCATCTTCTGTATCTAAATCATCTAAAATCAAGTAAAGTGGTCTAACTAATATAGAATCAGACTCATTCTCACTATTAGAGTGAATCCATAAAATATTAAATGCTCTAATTCTAGTAGAATAGTCCGATTTAATAAACAACTGACAAAGAGCAGCTTCAACAAAATGAGATCCAACAATCATTTCTAAATCCCAAATCTTACGAACAGTTTCAACTTGATATTTACCATTTGGATGAATTAGACATTTCCAAAATAAATTCATCAAAATTTTCAAGATATTTAAGACTTCTAATTTCGGTGTATTTTCAGTAATATTCTGAAAAATCAGAGAAATACCAAAAGCAATTGAAACATTTTTATCATCAAAGTCAGCGTATGAAAACTCAAGAATGGCTGTTTTGATGATAGAATTATCCCAATTTTTTTCACAAGAAGGAATTATTTGAAGTAAACTGTTTAGAAGATCGCATGAATGATAAAAGACTGTGGAATTACCGATCTTTAATGAGTTAGTACAAATATTTGTCATTATTCCTAAATATAATGCACTTAGGTCTGCACTTGAATATGGTCTATCTTCAGAGCTTATGACTTTGGTACTGTTCACTTGACTGTGCGCATCGTCTTCATTCAAAGAATAAAACTCAGAAAGTTTACTCATAATATCTTTGCATAATTGATCGGTATTAACATATTTTGAAGATAAACTGTATTGGGAGTGTGCATGGTCGATTGGTTGCAACGCCCTTTGAGGTATTAAACCAACTAAAGATTTAATTAAATTAATGGATTCTAAACGTTCTTCTTCAATTTTGAAAGATGATAAAAGGGATAGTAAAATCAATGGTATATGAATTATAATCATGTCTTCATCTTCAACATTGAAATGTTTTAAAACAAAAGAAACCAAGCCAATTTCATTATTTTCAATCAATTTAAAAATATCAGACCAAATAACATGAGTTTCAACACCATCAAAAAAGTCATTTGCAGTTTTAACAATATTTTCAAAATCTTTAGTCGACCCGTTATCAAAAGTATCTTCAGCACATTTCAGAATTGAAATTAATATTTTAGGTATAATTGACTGTCCAATTTCCCACTTATCCATTATGGCAATTGAAATTTTACAAGCATCAATTCTTTGTTCACAGATTGGTCTTTCATTTGCTACACCATCAATTAATGAAATCAAAGCATTTAAAAAATGCTTATGACTGAATTTTTCAAAGTATTCAACTCTTGAAATTCTACTGGTTATATTAGTATTTTTATTTATCGTTGACAAGGAGTTTGAAGAATTTGAGGCATCAACCCTGGTGGATGATATATTTGAAATTTCTAAATTTTCAGGGCCTAGTAGCCAATTCCATAATCTTCTATTTAATGACATATCCTTTCTCAACACCGTAGTTGCAGCATTTAATATCAAACATTCTTTATCTTGATCGTTAAGTAAAAATTGACAAACCAGTGAGTTCAAAGGTAATCTTGAAAGTAAAAGGTCAAAGAACCCTCTTTGTACAAACAAATTTTCATCTTTTAAAGATTCAGAAAATGCTCTAACTAATAAACCAGATTCCGGAGTAAGGCAAGATTTTGATTCTTTTGGTAAAAGTGAGAGTAAAGTTTCTTTCGTTAATTTTTGGTCTTCAATAGTAATATCAATATCGTTTTTCTCCAAAATTGAAAAATCGGGTAATCGTTTATTACAAAATTCCATTGCACCAGATCTTTTATCTGGTGATGTAATAATTGACAAAAACAAGCATTGCCAAAAATGATCATCATCGTCTAATTGTTTCTTAAATGAATCTATGAGTTCCAGAGCTGGGTTAAAAAATTCTGATGTTGTGTCATCCAATGCAGGTAATAAACTCAACAATACTGGTTTGAAACAAATTCTTAAAGTTTTAGAGTTTATTTTACATAAATAATTGTTATAAAGATCCATTAATTCAGATTTCACGCTCATGCTTGCAAAAGACATCAATGGCAATAGTCCTGGTAACCATAAATTGACAGATTTGCTTAAATTGTCTGGTTGTAAAATACTAAATATAACTGAATATAATTCGATAGTTTTCCTATGAACACCGCTTGGCAAATTTGGTGATATACATTTTGATAAAGTTTTCGATACTTCAAAATCACATGGAATCCAATTTGTAGTTTCAGGATCTGGATTGGATTGTAGTGCTTTTTGTAATTTACCTAAGAATGAAATGTAATCTGCCCATTCATCAACCGACTCAAAAGTCTGCAGTGATTTTTCAACGTTTGATTGGTATCTTTTTTCCTTTGAAGACAATTGATGTGAACTTGATCGAAGAGTTTGATATTTTCCATTAAACAGTGGTAAGGGGGCCATTATTCTGTTCATATTTGTCAAGCAAGCAACTAAAAGAATAGAGAACGATTGAATGAAAATACATAAAAATGAAAGAGAAAAATCGCTGTGGCTAAATTCAGTGCCAGGTTCTACAAGGCTCTGATTATTCTTTACGTATTGTTATCCCGTTGCTAATATGACTGTTGTATTGGTGGCAATGTATCCTCTTAGAGTATTATTACCATTGTAAATGTGCTGTAATTAAGCTACATACTAATTGTGTTTTTATTTTTAGGGAATATATTACTTTGTAACTCATTCACTGTGTTGGTCAACTTTTTTTTATCATCTTGGTCCCTTACTTATAGTTACAACTTCTGTTTACTTCTTTACAATATCAATGTATATGGTTCTTTTAATATTATCAGGTGGCATTTTTTCGTTTCTCGGTTCTAGTGTTTTACAAAGTTGTGGTTTTGTTATTAACTTTATTAATAAGAATATTTTACTACCTGATACATTGAAAGAACTATTTGACAATATTATCAATGAAGAAATGGGTTTAGGTTATAACAGACTACCAAGAGGAGTTTTAAAGAATCATTTGACTGGATATTATGGTGAAACTTTTTTTGGTAAAATATTTAGAAATTTTAAAAGATTATGCCATCCTATTTCTAAGATTGTTGAAATTTTATTGTTATTTTTACTTAATATGATCCCAATTGTTGGACCGATTTTAGTTATATTAATAAAAGCTCCTAGGGTAGGTTTCAAAAGGCATCAACGTTATTTCCAACTAAAGGGTTATACAAATGCACAAATTCATTACATTTGGTGTAACAAAAGACAATTTTATTTTACTTTTGGTGTTATTTCTTTATTACTAGAATCCATACCATTTTTAAATTTATTTTTTGTCTTCACAAATACTGTTGGTATTGCATTGTGGACTGTTGATATCGAAATAGAATTAAACAAGCATTTTTTTAAAAGTAATGTTAAAAAAAGCCAAAACCAAATAGTTGAAATAATCAATTAATGAATAGTTATTTTAATAATGGCGTTAATTATATATAAAATATCTATAACTATATGCTATTATATTATTATATTTAAAGTTGTGGAATAGTTTTCTCAATAAATTGCTTAATATCTTTAATTTCATCATTACAAGTTGAATGTGTCATACCATGATATTCATGTAAATTATAATTTTTAAACCCTAAATCTTTAAAATATTGTGCTGTTGATTTAGCATAATCAATATTTATCATTGGATCCATATCACCATGGCCATGAAAAATTGGCGTTTCTTTATTTATATCTTTTAGTTTATCTGCAATAGTATTTCTCATTCCAAAAAAACCAGACATACAAATGACTCCACCTAATTTAACATTGGATGTGGCAACTGTACCTAAACTGATGGCACCACCTTGTGAGAAACCACCAACCATAATTCTTTCTGATGGTATACCACTGTCAATTTCCTTTTGAACCAATTTTTTGACTTCTTCAACGGATTTCCAGTAACCTTCATCATCTTGTTTTCCATTTGGATTACCGAATTCATAGATATCAAACCATTGAGAAACCATCTGACCTCCACCGACAGACAATGGTTTAATTGGTGCATTTGGGAAAATAAAATGAATATGCTTAAAATTATCCTGTTGATGTAACATATCACTGAAAAATGACCAACCATTAGCGGAATCACCCAATCCATGGACGATGATGATTGAAGCAGAAGGTTTAAAAGGAGCTGCAACTCTGAGAACAGACAAAGACATTAAGGATTCTTGGTTTTTATAGTTATAACTGTAATTGTAATATATAACTGAAAACAATACAAATAATAAGGGACATAAAATAGATCTCAACGACATTAGCTAACTTTAAACAGATAGAAAACCATTCCCACGGATACGATATCGAGAACGTGAAAAAAAGACCATTCTAGTAGGAGATTATCTTTATCTGTTGGACACATGTCATTAATATTACACTGATATGTTACCACAATTGCCTGCTAAGCCTTATGAGTTGGGTAATTATAAGGATGCTGTTCAACAGCAAACAATAAACCACAATAACTTGGAATATCCACTAGTACCACAAAATGTTGCAGTTGAATACGTTTCTGGGATTACAGATGAGATACAGCTACCTCAATATTTTCAAGATTTAACCACTAATAAATTACAAGAATTGCTGGATAATAAAGAATTGTTAAGAGGTTATATATTATCCAAACATGATAAAAAGTATGAAGATTTAAAAGAACATATAATAGAAAACCTACAAAAACAGATTGATTACTTGAAAAATTTGAAGGTCAAGTATGCTGACAAAGACAACGGAATAGTTAAACAAGCAGAAAAATTATCAGCTGAATTAAAGGAATATAAGGATAAAATGGATTTATTTGATAAAATGCAGGTGGATATGTTCGATAAATTTAATAAATTATCTAAAGATAAAATTGCGCTGTTATTTGAGAACGACATGTTACAACAAGAAAAAAAATGTGATGATTTGCTGAAAAAGATTTTAAATATTGATGGACAGCTAGATGATGATCAGTTGAACATTTTTATTGAAACTTATAGGGTAGAAAGAGAAGAATTTTATCTTAAACGTGAAAAATTAGCTAGAATTAAAGAAGATAGAGTTGTAGGACTGGAATAATAAAACAAATTAAATAGCATCTGTATTGTAAAACATTTACGTACATAAAAAATAAAATAAAATAAAATAAAATAATATAATATATATATATATATATATATAATAAGGTAAAGAAGGGAAAAAGAGAGAAAATAAAAAGAAGAAAAGAAACAAGTACTTAAACTAAAAATTCGAAACTTAAACGTAAAATAAAAACGATTTTTTTTCCAAAATAGAAACATCATGCAGCATCCAATAAATAATTACTGGCATCATCAATATTCCAGTTATTTTGCATCAAAGCATCAACAGCTTCATTTTCTTCAAATCCCATACCTTTTAATTCTTCGATGGCCATAGATTGCGATTGATTATACTTGGAATTAATTTCATTCTTTGCTTTATTAATGTCTTTTTGGACTTCATTATTTAAACCACCACTGTTATTTTGGTCATATTCTGCACTGAAACCATAAACAGCAGGCTGGTCAAAGTGTTGAGTTGGTGGCTGGCTTTGTTCATTCTCAATTGAGGCAGGTTGTAAATTTGGATCATTACCAAATCCAGCAAAAAGTTGTTCCCAATCATCACCATCTGCACTGCTTGGTTGATTCGATGAGTCAACAATAGAATTATCAATAGCGTCATTATTATGAGCAAAAGAAAATCCAGCACTGCTAAATCCATTATTTACATTATCAAAAGCATCACCTGCCTGTTCCACAGGTGCTTCTTCAAGCCCTAGATCATCAAACATATTTGGGCCACCACGCGATTGAGTATTAGTGTTACCAGAATAGGCATCTCTAGCATTGATGGTCTCCCCTGAAAATGGGTTCTTTGAAGCAGCCTCAGCATCTTCTGGTTGAGCTGGTTCCAAATCATCGGTAAATGTAGCATCCTGAAATTGCTCATCATCACTACTATCGTCATCATCTTCTTCATTTCGGACATTCGCACTGTCATCAATTTGTAGTTCAGTGACTGGGGAAAAATCAGAATTAATTTGACTATTTTGTGGTTCATCTGGTAAAGTCTCAACAACGGAACTGTCAACTGAGCCGTTCATTGATAGTGTCTCTGATGGCAAGACGCTATCCGATGTCTTAGCTGTTAATGGTTTTCTAATTTCAGTGGCTGATTGATTTTCCGATGTCGCATTATTTGTAAAATTTTCAGCATCCGTATGATTAACCATTTCAAAAGATTCACCATTTTCATTCGATGATGATGATGATGGCCCAACGTCGGCACCTTCTGGTAAAATTTGTGAACTTAATGGTACGTTTTCTTCAATTGTAGAAGCGGGAGAATCTGTTGCATCAATATCGCCTCTAACTGATTGTGATGGATTGTTTTGAGTCGACGAAGTTTCAGAGTGTGGAATTGAAAACGGTAAACTAAATTGTTGTTGTGGAGCATTGGATTCATAAGCATCATTCGTAGTTTGAGTTGTTGGTGGAGTTTCGGCTTGTAGTGACTTGGATGTGATGGTGTTTGAATCTGTGTTTGTATTTGTAGGTGTTGCAGGAACAGTTCCGGTCAATTTTTTAGTTGGTGTTGTAACAGCTGCATCATCAGATTTTGCCGCTGCTGAATCAAACTCATCATCGTCAAAATCATCCAATGAAGAAGTTGGAACTTCTTCGTCGTTATTTTCATCATCAGATATATCGCCCGAACCAGATGAAGCTTTCTTTGCTAAGGTTTCACTGTAGGCAATATTTTTTTCTGCATGATTAACAGACAATTCTGTGTGTTTTTGATATAATTCTAAATTCTTTTCTTTCAAATCTTCAGAACCTTCAATTAATTTCGAATGTTTTAAATTAATTGAGTAAATAGAATTTTTCAATTCTTCAATTTTTGATAACAAATTTTGATTTTCAAGCTCTTGAGAAGCATATTGTTGTTGGCTAACTGCTAAGATATTACTTGCTTGTTTTGCTTTTGAACCAAATTCTTCAATTTGTTGAGTTAAATCGATTACCTCAGCGTTTAAAGTACCTAACTTTTCTTTAATTGATTGGTTCATTTTTTGTGATTCTTCATATTCATTTTGTAGTTGGCTTAATTTTGCTTGCTCAGCATGATAACTTGCTTCAGCTAACGATAATTCTTGCTGTAAGTTATTTGATTCTTCTTTTGATTTGAGCATTAAATTTTGAACTTCTTGGACTTGTAACGATTCTCTTTCATGTAACGTTCTCATTTGAATTAGCTTTTCCTGCATACTTTCTTTTGTTTTCAAAATCTTATTTAATTCTTGTTGTGATTTATCCTTTTTACCACTAATAACGGAAGTTTGCTTGGTTAACGAATTAATCTGATTTGAGTAATTTGCAATATCAATACTGGCTTGAGTTAATTGATTTGAAACGTCAGCTTGGTTATTATTATTACCCCTATTTTTTGAAACACTGAAACCAGACATTGCATTTGAGGCCACATTTGAAGCCAAATTTGTGAAACCACCAATAGGAACTGAATTAGTGAACGCAACATTAACTGGCTGGTTGCTAAATCCGGGAGCAACAGATTTTTGAGCTTGAATATTTTCAGGAGGAGAGAGAGAATCAATATTTTTTAAAGCATCATATTTTGTTGATGTTAAATTTGAATTTGAATTTAATAATGCATCATTTGAATCAAAGTGTGGTTTATTTGCTCTACCCGGAATGCTTGGAGCGGAATTTCTAGTTCTTGGAATATCCAAATTTTCTGGACCATAATCATCATCGGAAGACTCATTTTCTTCAACTTGCTTTTGTAATTCTCTACCAAAACTTGAAGAAGGATTAAAAGATCCAGTGATTGTATTTGATTGCCTTGGAGCTGGCGCTGGAGGAGGAACATGATTTCTCTGTGAAGCAGGTGAAGTTTGAATTTGATTTGTTTGAAAAATATCCAGTAAGTCAACCATATGAGAAGCTGATCTTTGTGGAGCAGTTTGAGATGCAGTTGCAAACGATTGTTGTTGATGTAATTGAGGTGGTTGTTGAAATTGTCCTTGACTCTGTGCAAATTGTTGACTTTGTTGTGGTAGCGCAATACCAAAAGAACTGCTATCAATTAGTTCTGTCGGAGTCTCATTTGGTAAATTATAACCAGCCAATTTTTTTTGGACTAAATACATTGCAATTGAAAATTCTTGCTTATCAAAAACATTGGTGTCATTTAAATTTGCCAGTTCCCAAATTGAAGCTAAAACATCATTTGGTAATTTAGAAGTCATTAAAAAATTTGCCACTTCCCCACTTGTAATTTGATTCGAATTTGATTTATCTAAGTTATCAAAAATTGAGCCATATTGTTGTTTTTGCTGATTTGACATAATCCAAGTATTTAAATTTGTTAAATTTGAAGATTGGGGATTATTTAAACTTTTTTGCTCCGAAGGAGATTGAGCTGGAATATTTGAAGGATTTTTTGTTGGTGATGGAATTGGAACTGTTGGAGAACGTAAGGGAGATTTAATTAAATGCTCATTTGAGTTTTCGGAGTCCAAATTTGAAGCAGAGTTCCATAACTGGTCGGATAAAATGGCTGGTAAGATAGTCATTGATTTATTCATAAAACATTGAATTAAATGCATTGCAACAATAAATTGTGGCTTGCTTAATTGACCAGTTTTTGATTGATCAACCAAATTCCAAATTTTTTCTAAAATTTGAATCGGTAGCCTTGCTTTTAGAAAAATGTCTTTTGCTTGATCACCGGGCAACAAATTGTTGATTGCAACTTTATCAAACATTCTACCAAAACTATTTGCTTGAACTTTTGATAAAACAGGAACTAATAGTTGTTGATTTAAATTTGAAGATTGAGAGTTAATTGAATTAACAGACGAGACTCTTGAATTAATTGGATTAGATAAATTGTTATTTAAAATGCCGCTACCAGTATTATTAGCTGAAATTATACCAAATTTAGCTAATGGAGCAACTCTTTGAATGCTATTAATATCAATTGTACCGGTTTGTTGTGTATGAGCAATCAATCTCATTGCGACACAAAATCCAAATTGATTTAAAACACCATTGTTTTCCGGATCAGATAAATTCCAAATTTCTCCTAATAAATTCAAAGGTAAACCGGAAGCTTCTAAAAGAGGTTTTGCAGTTTTACCTGAGATTAATCCTGTATTTTTTGGATCCAGAGTCTTAAAAATTGAACCATAGAATTTTTTTTCCTGTGGAGTAAGAGGTTCTTTTAAATTTCCACTAACTTTTTAAAAACGAAAAAAAAGAACATGTTCGATTGTATTGTTAGTAAGTGAAAAGGAAAATATTTGAGAAATTGGAATTTTGCAAAATATGATTGTTAATTAGAGAATACATACTTCCTGCCATTTCAGTGTAAAAATAAAAGTGTAAGTTATGTTGAGTATAGGAATAAAGAAAATATAAAATGAAATGATTTGAAGTAGATATAAATTTGAGATTGAAATTCGCCAATTAATTGAAAATTGTGAGAAATTTGAGAAATTTAAAAAAATCACGAAAGGTGGAGTTTTATAGTTGTAACCCAGTGTAATCGATTAAAATTCAAGTATATTATGATAAAAATTACTATAAATTACTATAAATTACCATTAAACTATTCATCCCCATAATCTTCATCATCTCCATCAACGGCCTCTAACATAATCATGGAATTCATTAATTTGCATTCTTTGATAGTTTTGTCCACATTATCAAATAAATTAGTTCTTTGCATTTTTAAAGTAAACAATTTATTATTAATTGTATCTTTAAAATAGAATTTGACAAATTGAAAAATTTCAATTATTTTATCGTCAACTGAAAACTTTTTGATTACTCTTTTACCATCAATAAAGGATTTGATTTGAATTCTCGTAATTAAATTTTGATCAATATCTGGTGATGGATCTGGTAGATCGACTGGTTCAATTAAATTAATTTTGTCGCAATAAGTCAGCTCTTTAATTGGTTGTGGGGGAGGAGTAATTGGTTTATCCATTTCTCTGAAACTTTCATTTTCACTTTCATAATCTTCTTCGCTTTCATTCAAAATAATTGGGGCATCTCTTGATCCATCATCATTAATTTGATTGAAATTATTATTATTAGTAATCGAGTTCTTACTCAAAAATTGATCGACTTCAGTAATAAACTTGTTAATATCAGGTATCTTATCCCAGATTAATAATCTTTCACCGGTTATTGGGTCCAAAATTGAAATATGCGGGAAATCATTAATTGGATATAAGTTTAAATATAATTCACCATTTTTTGAATCGTTATGATATTGCAAAAAAATAAAATTCCTTCTGACTAAATCTTTGATTTTCGAAGAACTGAAAAAATCTCTATTTAGACACTGGCATCTAAAATCTTTCACATCTTGAATATTAACTAAAATCCATTTATTTTCACGTTTTGCCTTAATTTTGGCGTCATTTAAATCAAGTTTTGAAATAATTTCCCATGGAGGTCTAAAAATGTTAGCTAGTTTTTTTTGAGTATTTGTGATTCTAGTATTTGATGTGTTATTGTAATTACTATTTGATTCAAAATCATAATGGCCACTTAAATCATCAATTTCTGTAATATCGTGATCACTGTCATTATTGTTATTATCATAATGATTCGAAATTCCATTTTCATTCGTTTGATTGAATATGCCAAAGTCAGAATTACCAAACATGTTTCTCTCGGGGTTATTGTTTAATTGATTTTGAAAATTATAGTTGAATTCTTGTGGCAATAAAATATCATGGGTTGGTTCTATTGGTCGTCTAACATTATCTTCATTTTGTTGTTCTTGGTACATTTCCTGCTGTAATTTATTTGCCAACTCAGCGTCCGTATCTGTGCCTCCATGAGATTCTGAGTCAATATTAGTGTTAAGATCCGTGCTGGAATTAGTATTATTTCCAATAATACCTGTACCATGTTCAAAATATAATCCAACAGCGGTTTCAAGATTATTATTGGACATTTCTAAAAAACTAGAAGCAATGTTTGGATCATTTGTTGATGTTATATCCATAAATAACGAAATATTTTCACTCATTTTTAATAAATTCAGGATGGCAAATGTTGTTATTAAAAAATGAAAAAAGCTAAAACTCATGTTGGTTTTAAATTTTTCATAGCGAAATTAATCTAGAAAAGGTTTATTATAGAAAAGAAAATTTATACATCAATTTAGTCATTGGAGTCTGAAAAGTCTGAAAAATCCGAAGAATCTGAAGATTCAGTAGAATCAACAGAATCTGAATTATCTGAAGATTTTAAAGAATCCGAGTCACTTGCATCATTTAATAATGCTAAGTTTGCAAAACTTCTTAAGGTATTGTTATTATCATTGATATTACCAGTAATTAAATGAGCCAGTTCAGTATCCAAACTTTTAATTTCATTAATTAAAAATAGTTTAGTTGAATTTCTGTTTTCAGTGATGGAATTCTTATATTGAGTTTTATAGCATAAGCTATTCAAGTTGAAATTGAAGTTATTTAGCTTTGACTGATACTTTAAATTTAAATTCTCGTATCTAAATTGCTTAAATCTATATTTAAATAACTTTTTAAAGAATTTTTTGAAAAATATTGGATTCAATTGGAATGATTTAACTAAATTCAAGCTTGAATTAGAGCGCTTTCTTCTTGCTTTATCATGAATTTTGGATTTGAACCTATTGAAATCCTTTTTAACTTTCGAAATTTCTGTATCAATTTTAACAATTAGATTAGTAATCTTGTTGAAATTCATATGCAAATTTTTTCTTAACATAAATTCATAATGTTTAATCAATTTTGTTTTCAAAATTAAATTATTATTATCAATTTCATTACTATAATTGTTATGAGTTTGGCTATGTACATGGCTGGGACTGGGACTATTACCATGACTATGGCCATGACTATGGCCATGACTATGGCCATGACCATGGCTGTGATTGGTTTCATTATTATCATTTGGACTTGCTGAATCGCAATTGTAATTGTTAACTTCAGGACTCGAAAATAGTTTGAATTTGTCATTCAGGTCTTTTTTAACCAAGTTTTCAATAAACGACTTATCTATATCATTGCTGGCATCATCACCGTAATCCTCATCACCAGAACTTGATGAATTTATATAATAATTTAAAGTCGCATTATTATTGATTATTTCAACTTTATTAATGATCCTGGTCTCTAGTGTATTTGATTTCTTGATAAGTTTATTTTCGTTATAATTGATTTTTGGTTTCCTTCTCATACTTCTTTTGTTATCGTTACCACTCGTTAATAAATTTCTTTTGTTAATTTCTGAATTTAGCTCGTTTATTTTTTCTTCATTAAGATATTTTTCCTTTTCTCTTTTTTTCTTATAGTGTATTGTAATTGAAAACTGCTTTTGACTGTTCCCGCCATTACTATTGAAACCAGTCATATTCAATGGATGTAAAAAAAAAAGCACCAACAGACAATATTAGTAGTAATAATGATAACGATTAAAATAATAATAAAATAAATATTAGGAGTAGAAGAAAAATCATTTTCTCAAAAATATTTCTCACCATTGATGTAAATCTGTTTTCCTTTATTTAAGAACAAACAAACAAACAAACACACAGCATGGGTATCAATTACATAATTTTACTATCAAAGCAAGGTAAAATTAGACTAAGTAAATGGTATAATTTAATCAACGAAAATGAAAAGAAAAGAATCATAAAAGAAGTCTCGTCAATAATTCAATTGAGGAAACCAAAAATGTGTAATGTAATTGAGTATAAGGAGAATAAACTAATTTACAAAAGGTATGCCTCATTATTTTTTCTAGTTAACATTGACAACAACGACAATGAGTTAATCACGTTAGATTTGATCCAAAGGTTTGTTGAAATCTTAGATAAATGTTATGGAAATGTGTGTGAGTTAGATATTGTTTTCAATTTCCAATTATCGTATTACATTTTGGATGAGTTGATTATTAATGGCGAATTACAGGAGAGTTCTACCAATGAAATTTTGAAAAAGATTAAATTCCAGGATGAATTAGAAAAGAACAATTTGGTTGAGAAGTAAGTATACATAAATTGTATAGCATAACATGGACCTGACCCGACATCTACTGCCAGAACTAATGATTACTAACAACATTTTATTATAGTAGTCTAACTGTAAATTATAAATAAACTGGTATATATAGCAATGGAATATGATATGCTATAATATAATATAATATAATATAATATCTTGTTACATTACGTCACGTGAACATAATGTCACGTGAGAAGCATATGTCACGTGAGAAGCATATGTCACGTGAATTGACATCACGTGTGCATTTTTCTCTTATGGTTATGAAGCCCCTTGTAATTTACTAATAAAATTAGTTTTAATTTCTCATTGGCGCTCTGCGGAAACAAGAAAAAAAAGTTGCCCTTTTTTCGTTTCCCTTTTGTGCTTTTCCCTTTGACAATTTCAGTAGGAATTATTTCGCTCAAACAAACATTTCTCTACTTTGATTTGTTATTCATTATTTTTTAAATAACGTCAAAATATACACAAGTAAATATGTTGGCTTCAAGATTATCAGTTAGAGGTATGTTAATTAGCATTCCGTGATTCATGCAGGCGTATTAAATATGAGGATTGTTTTATACTAACATTACATTATTGAATATAGCAACAAAATCAATCAATATTGGATTGAGATCTTTTAACTCAATTGGTATCAGAAATTTATCAACCAACGTTGAACCAAAGGAAAAGGCAACTTCAATTATTGATTCTTTACCTGGTAACTCGATTCTGTCCAAGACTGGTATCTTAGCAACCACATTTGCAGCATCCGTCTACGCTATTTCAAGTGAACTATATGTTGTCAACGATGAAACAATCTTGTTAGTTACATTCATGGGATTCGTTGGATTAATTTCAAAAGTTGTTGCACCAATGTACGGTGAAATGGCCAAGGATAGAACATTATTTGTTACAAAATTATTGAACGATGCCAGAGTCAACCATGTCAACGCAGTTAAAGACAGAATTAGTGAAGTTTCAAACTTAAAAGATATCGTTGCAACCACCAAGGCTTTATTTGAAATCTCAAAGGAAACCGCTGCATTAGAAGCCGAATCTTTCCAATTAAAACAATCTGTCGATGTTGCCTCTGAAGCTAAGAACGTTTTAGAATCTTGGGTTAGATACGAAAACCAAGTTAAGCAATTAGAACAAGAACAATTATCTTCAAGTGTTATTTCAAAGGTTAAATCCGAATTGCATGATTCTAAATTCCAAGAAAAAATCTTATCTCAAGCTGTCGGTGATGTTGAAAAATTGTTTGCAAAGAAATAATTTGATTAGATGTCAACTCACCTAGCCAAATGGTTTTATTTGCCTTATCTATTTAAATTATTTACTTTATTTATTTAACTTATCTAACTTATTTTATTCTATTTATTTATTTATCTATTTATTTATTAAATATAGAAATTTATATGATGTCTTATGTTTATCATTACTTATTTATTACTGCTATAACTATAACTATCCTTGATGCCTTTAATTTTATAGAACAACGGTTTATCTTTAACTGGTAGACTGATTTTATAATTTTCATTTAGGTTCTTTTCAAACGGCAGATGTCTTTTACTTTCATTTATATATTCATTCCTAATTTCATTAAACGGTTGTTTACCCAATGGGTTTAGTTCTGCGTCATAAAAAACTGACTTTTCCTTCAAATTAATTACTTTAATGTCACTATTATTATTATTATTACTGTCATCTCCTTCCTCTCCCTCCTCTTTACCATTTAACTCATGTTTTTTCAAAATTTTGTACTTGATCTCAAAATTTTCTAAATCTTTAATATCGATTGCAGATTTTATTGGTTTTTTTTTAATTTTATTAATTATTTTTAAAATACCATTACTATCTTCATATCTCTCAATTAATAAACTAACTCTTTGTTTTAGCTTTAATTTTTGTAGTTTTCTCCTTTGTTTCCTTTTTGATTCCATTATTCGATAGGAAGAGAGAGAAAGAAAAAAACTGAAACATGAATGATAGAATATACACAAATAACGTTTAAGATTGATATTTTTTTTCTCACTATTTTTTTTATCTTTTCTTTATATCAATAATGAATAAACAATCTATAGTATCAACCCCAACGACAACATCCAATTCAACGCCATCTTCAACGCCAAATGCTCTAAATTTTAGTGATATACCGATCCAAATACTGGAACAATTAAGAACGAGACTAAATCAGTTAAATAATTCATTAGTTAAATTAGAAGACTTATTGAAACTTAATCTTAATTCAAATTTTTTAAATTCAAATTCAATTGGTTTAATTAAAATTCAATTTAATATAACTATCTCACAGATTTTTTCAATTTCAAAAGTGATCGAATCAAATAAATTAACCTTAAAAAATTTGAATGTTTTCCCAAATACCGAGTTTGATACAACGAAATTTCAAAATTTATTAATTACATTGTTAAGGAAAAAAAATATACCTGAAGTTGACATTTTCTTGAATAACTTTTTGAAAAATAATGATAAAGAGGATGCATTACTAATAGACGAAAAAATTTCAAGAAATTATTATAATTTAATTAAAGATTTAATTAATAATTTCAATTTCAGTGGCTATTTGACTGAACTTGAAATTAATAATGGTTTAAAAATTGACAATTTCCTAAATGACAAAAATGAATCAAAAAATGAAATTAAGAATGAAGTTGGCTTAGATAATAATGAAATTTTGAAATTTATTTATCAAGGTTTAGATTCAAATATTAATTTATAATCTTATCAGCTATATATATATATAATTATTATTTAATGTTTTCACATTTATTTACAGAAATTTATTTAATCACTTTTATCTAAAATTTCGATAAAACTTTAGTAAAAATTTCCCAAGTGCCAAACATGATCATACTATTTGGAACTGTTCTCATTAAATGCGGTGTTAGACCACCATACATTGAAATGAAACCTTCCTCTTTTAAAATTATTTTGAATGTATTGATCAATCCATGATATTTTAATTCACCATCCTTCAGTGGCGCTTGTCTTAACCGTGTTCTAATAACTTCATGTGGATAAGTTATTAAAGATGCAATTAATTTGGCAAAACCAGCTCCACCGGACCTAGCAAACCAATCAAAAATTTCATCAATTTTTGAATTTTTTATACCATTCAATTCTTTAAATTCTGATTTTTTATTGATTAAAGATTTAATTTGTTCATATAAAATCCATTGTAATGTTGATTCAATTGATCCCAAATATGAGGCTGATAAACCTTTATATAGTGAAAAAATACCTTCATTTTTAATTATTTTATAGATACAATCAATTGAATTTTTGTATTGATTTTTAGTAGATTTGTCTAATTGCAATCTGGTCTTAATCAACCAAATAGGATTTGTAACAGTACTGGTTATAATTCCAGCATTAATACCGGCTAACAAGTGTAAAAATGATGTTTCTTGCTTATCTTTAAAAACTTCAAAATTTTTTAAGATATCCTTCGTATAACCATAAGTGAAAAAATTAATTGATCTTGCCGGTATAACACCAATTAAATTTGGACCCAAACCTTTAAATAACGCTTTTGCACCTTCAATTTTATACACATTTTTTAAAATTAAAATTGTTTCACTAAAATTTATGAAAATTCCCTTGAAGATTGACCCGGTATTTGTAACTTTAAATTTTGATTTATATGCGTCTCTATAAACTGATGATTGTAATCTTGTTTTAACAACATCAAACGGACATGTAAATAATGCACCACACATACCACCTAATCCACCAGAAACAAAATGAACCCAAGGTTTAATTACTTTTTCTCCTTCATTTGATCGCACACCAGTATTCCTTATTTCTGTAAATGGTTCCCTTAACGTTGATGATTTTTCATCAGATGTTAAGTACGGTAAAGATTTTTCAAATTTATTTTCAAATTCTTCAAACTTTTCAATTTTCTCAATATTTTTATCACTAATTGCCATTATTATTTATTGTTTATTAATTTTAATTTATTAGTTTTATTTATTATCAATAAACATTAATTATTTAAAAACCAAAGTTAATATCTATTGATGCTTTTATGTCTCTGTTTAGTTATTTTTATATAAAAATTATGGTATTATAATTTAATCATGCACTAAAAACGTTTCATATTTCAATTTTTTGAGAATTTTGTGATTGCAGAAAAAAACTTTTATAATTTAATTTTTTATTTGAAAAATTTTACATAAGTTCTGCTCTAAATTTTGAAAGATTCACCTTAAAATACTTAACTTTAAAATTAATTAAAACAAAAGACTATATTAATATAGTATATTCTAATATAAAAATAATATTTAAATATATATATATATAAATTTGAAGCACTACAACATCGTAAAAATTACACCAAAATAATGAGAATTACTTAAATATAAGTTTCATAAGAAGCTGGTGATAAGGTTGTTGGAATACCAGATAAAATCTTTGATGGTCTTGGACCAGCTGGTTGTCTCTTTAATAAAACTTTTTCACCTGTAACCTTAGCAGCTGATTTCTTAGCAGAGTTTTCCTTAACTCTGTTCAAAAATTCTTGTCTACATTTGGAATGTTTGATATGTTCAATTTTGATATTAACTCTTTTTTCAAGATATCTGTGACCAACAACTTTGTTAACAATAACACCGACAGCTGATTTAGTAACGTTATAAACAATACCAGTTCTACCGTGGTAAAATTTAAATGGCATACCTTTATGAATAGAACCGTTAACCTTGATGTCAACGATATCACCAACCTTATAGGTCTTTAAGTAAGTTGATAATGGAACTGCACCATGTTTCTTGAAATCACGACTAAATGCGTAACGTGTTCTAGATCTTAAACCATGACTATATTAAATTAATTATTTGTTAGTATTATGTAATTTATTGAACTTTATAAATAACAATATTTATGTGAATCTGATCATGAAGACAATTATGATATTGATTAGACCATTGGCTTAACTTTAAAATTAATAATTGCAATATTAATTATATTTCCATTTTCATATTTCAATAATTCAATGTCTATCTTATTTCTATGTCAAGAATCCATTTGTATCTACCTCAATTTGTCTCTTCAACCAAATTCAAATAAGCAATGAATGTTCTATTAATAATGCATACCTTTTACCCATTTTGAAATAATTTAATTAGTTATTTGTTGATTATAGTCGTAAACAAAAATCTATAAAAAAGATTAAATCAGTGAATATATTTAACAAATGAGGAAAAATTGTTTTTTGAAAAACCAAAATTTGATAGTTTGTTAATGTTCTCGCACTGTTTTCATGAAATATTTTTAACAGTCACAAACTAGTCAAAAAAAAAAAAACATTGTACATCTCTACACCAATTGGATAAGATCCTACTCTTGAGTTCAATAACCCTTTTTTTTAACACGTGATTTACAAAACAATTTTTTTAATTTTTTTCTAACCTTTATTAATTTTGCTCTCATTCGAATTATTAAAACATAAAAATAATAATATTAGCAAATAAAAAAAAGAATTGAAAGTAAAGTCTTTTTTTTTTATAATTTATAATATAAACAAGCAAAGCATTATATTTACCTTATATAAAATAAATTATCCAAAAAAAGTCAAAAAAGAGTTTAAAAAAGTTAATAATGAATATAAAATTTTAATTAAATTAAATTAATAATCTATTCTTCATCAGCAGCTTCATCACCACCTTGGGCAGCTTGCGATCTTCTCTTAACTCTACCGGCTCTACCACCACCGTATGGAGAGGTTGGGGCAAAATCGATATGTTTTTGAGAGTCTAATCTAACCATGAAAGATGGGATTGAAACAATTTGTTTACCAACAGCAATATGTCTTTGAGAGATCAAAACTCTAGCATGATGGACAGATTTAGCTAAACCTAATTTGAAAACTTGGGTTTGTAATCTTCTTTCTAAGAAATCTTCGATTTTTAATGACAAAACATAATCTAATTTCATTTTATCTTCAGATAAAATACCAACTCTCACTAATCTTCTAATTAAAGCATTACCTTCGAATAATCTCTTTGGATCTTTTTCATCTCTGGTTAATAAGTCTCTAGCAGCTCTTCTCAATTTAGATAATTGGAAACCAATTCTATAAATTTCATGCTTGTTCTTTAAACCGTATTCACCGTCTAATTTTAATTCAGCATCTAATCTAGCGGTTTCGAAAGGTCTCTTTGGAACAGAGTAAGTCTTGGAATAGTTTCTTGGAGCTCCTATAATAATTTCATGTTTAGATTCATGTTAGAATATGTTTTCTAATAAAGAAAGAAGGTTCAATTTTACTCGAGTTTTTACATATTACAAATCAAAATTACAAAGATAAAAAAATAGATGAATCCTAAGTGAACATACTCTAGCAATAAATAAATAAATGATTTATCATAATAGTTTGTTCAAGTTTTGAATAATACTGAAGTGTCGGGTGTTCAGATTATTCAAGGTAGATTCATCCAATTTTCTCTTTGAAAAAATTGATTGAATAGTAATAGTTAGAACCCGAATAATAATTTTAAAATTGAAAACTTCTAAATAAATAGAAATTTTTAAGATTAAAATTATAATTAATCATTAACATCGTTTAAACTAAACAAGGTCATTGAAACAAATAACTCATTCAGGGATGGTAAGATTTATTATTTATTAAACATAAATAGAAATATAGTATACATACTTGGCATTTTGATTTATTGACTTTGATTTATAGAACGGAACAAGCAAAAAAGGTATAAGTAGTTGAAGAAAAATTGAAATTACTTTATATGTAGCGAATCTCAGAAAAAAAATTAAAAAAGTTTGAAAAATTAATTTAAATTTTTCAGTGGTTTGAGGGTTTATAGCCCTTAAGGGTTTCCTTGCGCACGTGATCGTTTTTCTTAAAACATAATAATTAGAAATATTTTATTCTAAACAAAATAAATAAATAAAGAAACAAGGAAGAAAGAAAGAATAATATATAATATAATAATACCGTTAAATTTTGAACTAATTTAATAAAAACACAAAAGCGATCGAATTAGTGTTTAAGTGAAAATAAACTGTAATGAAATAATTTTAATCATTCCTTTGTCTTTTGGTGCTTGGTTCCTCAACATCAGCAGGTTCTGATTCTTTAGAATGATAATCTTTAATAATTGAATCAACATCTTCAATACCCAGAGGTCTAACATCACCCATTTTTTTAATTTGTCTTGTGACTTCCTTAATTTGATCATCTGTTAAATCCAAATTTAATTGTTCAACTCTACCTTTAATTGCATTCCAACCTGTTAATCTATTTGCAAAATGAATATACCTTTTCAAACCAAAATCTGTAGGATCTAAAATTTCATAGGTTGAAGGATTTGCTAAAATTGCCTTAGCGTGAATACCTGCTTTGTGTGTGAAAGCACAAAAACCTGTAATTGGATTATTAAATGGTATGTTAACTTGAACGATTTCGGCAACAAGATTTTCTAAATCTCTAATTTTATGTAATTTATATTTTGATTTAACAAATTCTGGAGCTGAGACAACCATTCTAGCTATGAACCCTCCTAATGGCACGATACCATTTCTTTCACCAATACCTAAGACACATGTATCAATAAATTTTGCACCTGCTTCTAAAGCAGTATAAGCATTTGCAATTGCACATCCTGTATCATTATGGAAATGGGTTTCAATTTCACACGAAACTGTTGATTTAATCGTTCTAATTAACTCATAAACTTGTCTTGGATTGGCACCACCAACGGTATCTGCAATTCCAATTCTATTAACACCGATTTTATCAACTGTTGTGTAAATATTTAGCAAATCGACGATATCCGATCTAAATGAGTCTTCTGTTGAAAATCTAACTTCTAAACCTTTTGATTTAACAAATTCAATCACCTCGATCGCACTCTTGGTGATGAATGACATGTCTTTACCGTGCGAATGTTGTCTTAAGAAATTTGACGTTCCAATGAAAACGTTAACACCATCGACACCTGTTTCCACAGCAACTCTTGCATCATGCATATGGCATCTGATATGTGTTAGAATTTTGGAATTTTTTAAGCCTAATTTACAGATAGTTTCGACTTCTGCCTTAGCTTGTTCAGATGCCACTGGAGACGTTAATTCAATATAATCAACACCAAAATCATCTAAAGCTCTTGCAATTTTGATTTTCATTTCTAGTGTGAAAAATGAATTTGCAAATTGTTCACCCTCTCTTAAAGTTGAGTCAATTATTTCAAATTTATTGACATTTGACAAAAAATCGCTTGGGTCTGGTGCATACGGATTCGTTTGTTGCATATTTGGGGGAATATTGTGTAGTTGATTTAAGTAAATAAATGTAGAGAAAAGGACAAAACGAAAGATATATACTAAAAGTAAAACAAATAGGCTAACATATGGCTTTTCTATTGTTAGTCATATCATATAAATTTTTCATTTTTTTCATTTTTTTCATTTTTTTTCATTTTTTTAATGAGGTGAATGACCGCAGTAGTTTTTTTCCCTGGAATTTTGTGTTTGTATTACTCATAGTAATAGTAATAGTAATAATAATAGTTTTGGACGGTTATTGTTGTTCTTTATCTGCTTGCATTTCTTTGCCGGTGCTGAATATTGAACATGTATATGTGTGTCTCTGTAAATTTCAATGAATATTACTTTCCTTTAACTGAACGTTCTCACTTATTATCAATTAGTACTGGTTTTTTCATTCCCCCCTGTGATTCCTGAAACGGACCGCTTTTGCGCCAAAAGTGATCCGATGTCCCCAGCATTCTATTAGGTAATCCTGATTAGCTAATCGGACCAGTGTTTACGATGTTATCTCGATGTCCCAGTACTAGTAATGGTTGTGCTGCCTTCACTGAAAAGAGTTGTCTGTGTGATATCTTATAAATTTTTATAAACAATGGAAAAAACTTGTATTCGTAAAAATCTTAATATAGTTTATAATATGATCATAAAAACCAGATAATTTGCCGTAGTTTAAATTATTCAAATTACGAAAAACATTAAAGTTGAAAATAGTAATAAAGATCCTCTAAAATTTTATTCTTCTAGATTTATTTCCTAGTGAATTGTGTATAAGATATGTTTAAACTGAAACAAAACTATCCATTTTCAAGCTTTGTCGTGGTACAACAAACATATGTGACAATAAAACGGGTGCACGGAAGTAGTAAGTGGATATATCGCTTAACGGAGATAGCTAAACAAATATCTTGCTACCATTATGTATATAGTCCTGATTATTTCTAATCAAAGTACAATCAATAATAAAGACAGCCAAATAAGTACAAATTGATAGGAGGATGCGTGACTTGTTTTCTAAAAACTGGATTAATTTATATTGTAGACAAACTAAAACTGAAATTTTATTACATCCTTCTATGTTTATGTCTAAAAAGAATAACCTCAATCAAAAATAACATGTATAGCTCAGATAAATCATTTAACATTAACAGAATGTAAAAATCTAAAATTTGCGAATTGGTTACCCGTAAAAACATGTTTTAACATGTTGTAGCTCCAATAATAGCATGAAAAAGTTTCTACAAGGGCATTTTACGGATTTTAAAATTGATGAATAAAAATGAAATTTTAGCAACGGTGGTGGAATTCAAACAATCCATTAATTATTTGAAATAAGGGCTAATTCTATTAGGTGGGGTGTTCGATTAAACAATAGGATCTAAAGATTCAGAAATGTTTTGCAGCTGATGAGTTAGTAGGATTTTTATATATATTTCAGGGGTAAAAGTATGTATCAACTCACATAAAGGGTTTATTCAACATATCCAAGTTATGGGTTTTGTCCTTGAAAAACTTTTTTACTCATATCAATTAATACAAGTATGTTACTATTAAACTTTTACCGTATTATCATACTACATTATTTGATTTAATATTATTTAATAAACGAGACAATCATCAAAATAACTCGAGTTAATTAATTAATGGGACATAAAAATTTAATTTCAACTGGACATCCACCCGAAAAATGTAATATCAAGTTAATTGCTGATATACATGACCTATAAGACCAAGACCGAATGTTTCATTAAATGTACAGTCGATCTTCGTAGCGCTTGTAAACCAGGCGGTGAAGGAAACCAAAAAATCATGATAGGAATTTTCTGTGATCAACATGAACTAAATTTATTTTCTGGTCTACCTTTTTGTTCATTACTATATCTCATTAGGTCATGAAATTAATTAATTCAAGAACCTAATGATGATATAATTGTTTACTGCAGCAGAATGTTTTTTATGGACCACTTTTTACCCTTAAATCAATTTACAATTAGGGATGAGTAAATTTCAGGCCTCTTTGATTCAATGGAATCGATTTAAAGCATAATATTACTGCTTATTTCTCAAGAGTCTGCATTAATCATGTTGTAAATGGTCACGTAATTTCCAGTAATAATGTTTTTTTTGTGCAACTATAATTAGTCAATCTACTTAGTTATCTAATCAATAAAATTTATATCATGCAGGGATCAATAAAGTCTGGGCATAATTTCCCAATACGATTAATTAACAGTTAGTCAAGGAACTGTCATGTATTTCAAGCTAAAATTAATAAATTTAAATCATAAGTCAATTCAAATTGATTTTCTGTAATTTATTCCAAGCTATTTAAGTGAACTATTATTCCCTTCTTTTTAGTTTTATGTATCATGAACCGCTCTCATATCCAAACATTTTGTCATTCATTTCATTAAAAAATGACGGGCTCTATTATTGATAATATGTTTTCAAATATCAATGAAATTAATATTGCTGACAGTTTGGGTGATCTAAAGGAATCAAACTGTTCTATTAGTGATACTTCGTTTATTTCTAGTGTTGATAGTTTTATTAAAAACGATATTCAATCGGTTTCAGATGAAAATTATTACATGGATGGTCTAGAAAACTCAAAAAATTGTTTCAATGTTGGTAAAAGTGAACAAAATTTTGAAAATATAGAATTTCCTGCCAATAAAATTTATTGTTCAAATAGTATTATATCCGGTATTTTAAAAGATGCAAGCAAGGCTTTTGAACAGTTAATTGTTGAAAAGACATTAGTTTCTAATTCCAACTCTAGAATTAGCTGTAATACAGATATGACATACTCTGAAGAATACAAAATGAGACTTCCAAAATATGTTGAAAAAATCAAATCCTTTGGCTTAGTTAGTCAAATTCAAGCTCATTTTAAATATTCAGCAGTAAAAAAAAATATTGATATTATTCCGTTTGAAGGTTTTGCCGATAAATTTTATTCTTATTGTTTAACTAACAATAAAACTGCCAAATTTTTCAAATCTCTAAATCTTAAAGATGATTGGATTTATAGCGGAAATAATCAACAACCATTAAAAAGATTGCCAATGCGTCATTGTGGGCAGGCCGCAAATTTTTATGAGCCATTAGTTATTAGATATCATACTAATAATCATGGTAAAAAAGTTCATGTTCAAGGTTTATGTCCATATTGCCCAGTTGAATTGAAAAATGGTGGGTTTGATCATGTTTTTCATAGTAGGGGCGACTCTTCATATGTTCATCATGTTACAAAAATCCATGGTGTTTATTCCAATGGATCGGAACTGCCAATTCCAGGTTTTGTTGGTCGTAACTCAAAGTCTCATACACATGCCGTTGGTTGCAGTAAATGTGGTCATATTGTCAATACAAAGAAATTAAACGTTGGTACTGGTAATAAATTTTTAGGCTATTTTAGACACTGTTTAGAACATAATAAAATGAAAAATGGTGGTTTAGAAATGAGAAACCAACGTAAGAAGGAATTAGAAACTGCGTTGATTATCAATGACTATTACTTTGAAGATGATTTTGAATATGATTATCACTCCCAAGATACAACTTTTCACGATGAAAATTATTTCCCTGAAATTGAAACTGATGTTTCAAACACTGACGAAACTAAAGAGGTTGAAAATATTGATGCAATTTTCAATTTTAGGTACTTTGAAGATGTATCAAATATCTCACATACTTCATCTTGTAATGATGATCAACCTACTGAAATAGATGTTATCGATGAGGGGGATCATGACCTTAGAAATTACGTTAAGTTTTACGATGATAATGATGATAATGGTGATAAGGAAGAATATGATCTGATGCTGAAGGCCTTGGATGTTGATGGGTCTAATGCTTCGTTCGACTCACATATTGATTTTTAAAACCGCTGGTTTGTGTTTTATCTTTTAATTAATTCTTCACTCTTTTTTTTTGAAAAATAGTTCTTTAATTTAATTGTTTACTTCTTAGTTACCAGCCCATTTATACCCTAATAAAAATAATACTGAAAAAATGCTAGCAATCAACAATATTTACTTTTTAACTGACGCTTGTTATCTCATTAATAATCACTTAAGAATCTTTCTTCATATTAGGCTCCTATAAAAAAAAACTTTAAAAACCAAAAAATGGTTTGTTGCACATACTCTGTCGTCTTACTACAGAATTTATAAGTTGACTTTTTAACTTAGTGTTGTGAGGTTTATATCTAATTTTTGCTGAATATTTTTTTTTTCTTTTTTACCGCTTCATATCCGTAAGTAGATTAAGAAAGAACAAAGTATAACAAAGAATTAAGACGACCAGTTGTGCCTTAAGTAGTGGCTCGGTAGTCTTAGAATGTCGATATAATATGGGAGAAAATAAGGCTAAGGATATATGCAATCAAATGACAGTTAAAAGATGAAAGTAAATATAGAAGAGTTGAAAGAGTAGAAAGGTACAGCAGAAATAAGGAAAAGGAAAGAAACAAGAGACTGGAATGAAAAGAAAGGAAGGAAGCAGGCAAGAAATAGACAAGAAGAAGTTGAAAAGAGAAATAAAGCAAAAACACAACTGTGATTTGTAGTAGATTTAGTGATAGTAGTATTAATTTTTTAAAAAGATCAGAAAATCGTATAAAAACTTTGGTGAACCACAGTCAAGTAACACAAGCACGTGAAATTAAGAATGAACAGGACGATAAGAAAATACGAGCTTATCCAAAAAATATTAAAAAATGGCGATTACAGTTTCAAAAACTTTTTCAAGAAATTGCATATTTTTTAAATACGGATTTCCCTAAACTGTGGCACCATACATTCAACAAACTATATGTCGTTTAACCGGTTTGAGTTTCCTCTATGATATCACATAAACAGGATTTTTTGAAGGCTGTATCTAAACCATCGACATCGCCAACATAATTGATCCATGTTTAGAGATTACAGTGGATTAGCCAAAGAACCTGGGGAAAGAATCAACATTCAAAACGGCTATGTTTCCATACATAGGAAGAATTTTTATATTACGAATCATCACCCTTTTTCTTTGATGAGCTACTTGAGAAAAGATAAATTTCTACGTATTCTCGGAGGCTGCTTGGCTAAGGACAAACGGAAGCAAAACATGTTTCCAAATGATTTAGGATCATTGAAAAGAAAAAGAACGGTAATTGAAATGGAAGAAGAATTGATTGTCACCTACAAGGAAAACGATGATTCCCCAGGATCATTGAAAAAGAGAAAAATTGAAAAAGTGTTAAACTATTTGATGCTTCAAGATGAAGGTATTACTGATGCTCAACCCTATAAAAAATCTAAAAAAGCTTTATATTCAAAATTCTACAAAAATAGAGACATAAATCAGCTGAGCTCGAAATGTTTACTAGAACCATACAATATAGAGGTTGAGTTAATAGGGCTAATAAAACAGCATATGCCTCCGTTAGAACTGATAGATATATACTTGGAATATTTTTTTGATTATCTATACCCTTTTATGCCCTTTATTAACAAGGAAGTATTTCTAACACAAATAAAATCGATCGTTAATAACCAAAAATCAATCGAAATAATCAGAAAATTAGATTTTGCTATAGTGGGTACACTGTTCATTATACTCCGACTTGTTCATGTTTCAATTCGTACCGTTAACGATAAAAAATATTTAGTTGGTATGGGAAAGTATGCTGATTATGACGACAACAACATCTCTCCAAATTTGATACAGATTGTTCGACTACTAATGCATCAATTTGATAATATACGAAGGGGTAATACATCAATACTCATATTTTTCTTGTATGCTAGGATGTACACCATTTATGCACCTGAATTGGGGGAGACGATGGATGGAGGTGACTTCAACATTAAATATACCGAGCTTATCTCGTTTGCCAATTTAATTGGCTTAAATAAAGATGGTGATTATTTAAATGAGATGGTTAATATTGTTGAAAAAAATACATTTAGAAAAATATGGTATAAACTTATAGACATAGATGCTGTACAATCTGTCAGATTCGGTTGTTATCCTCTAATAAGTAATCATTCTTACAACACAAAACTTCCAAATGATGATAATGAAATTTTAATAAGCAAACTGATAAAATTAGAATACTGTGTTGATTGTCATATACTAAAAATTGTACGTTTATTACTTAATTTGAAAGATCCAAACGTTGAAATTGATAATTTAATTAGATTAATTGTTGATCTAGAAAAATATGCAATATCAAACAAACTAATTGACTTTGAAGAATTTTTGTTATCAGAATCATCTGTCGAGGAAAATATTTATAAGTTTAAGAATCATCTAAAGATCAGAAATATTTTAGTTCAAGTATATTATGAGCTTATGCTTCATTTTGAAAAAACTAGAAACAAAGAAAGCGCATCCAAGTTGATTCTCATATTAGCTAATTATTTACTTCCCAGTCTAATCAAAATCATACCATATTTGGAAGATATTTTCTCTACTCCAGTGGCAAGAACTATTTTACTACCAGATATATTGGTAATTTATACTAAACTGAATTTTATAGAACAGGGGCTATTTTTAAGATTAATTCAAGCAAGAAACTTATTTCGGCAATTGAAGCAGTGGGGAAAACTTTCACTGACCGACAGATTAATATCTTTTATTCTTTCAAACATGAATGAAATATTAAAGGAGTTGAGTGTCTTTGTTACCAAGCCCAATCAATTATCTTTTATTGGATGGAAAATTTACAATACTCAGAAGTACATTATGAGGATGTTTAACACATCAAGTCACGAAATTTTTGCTTATTTAGACTCCGAGGCCTCCTCATCATTGCCATTATTATTTGATAACAACTTTATGAATGAAGTTGATATCCCAGATACAAATGTTTTGATCGACTTATCTGAGAACCAGTTTGAACAATTGTTTTCTCAACTTAATAAAAATGCATTAAAGATTAATAATATTATTCAGAATAACTTTTCTAAAAGCCAAGAAGACGAATTGATATCTACCGAAAACAATTTAGGAGATATTAGCCGGTTTTTTCAGATTTCTTCAAGTGAAATATTTGATTTTTTTGATGACCAACAGTTAGACGAATTATTAGGGGAACTAAAATATTGAGATAAGGATTGAACCAACATTACTATGTAATCTAATTGTTTGTATTTAAGGCTTTTCTTCACTTAGTATTATTTTTATACTAATTAGATGAGTTTTTATGCCCAAGTAATCTGTAATGAAATGAGGTACTTTTTTTTTTAATTCTTTTATGGTTCTTAAATGAAATGAGCAAAAAAAAATCACGGGAACATATTATAACAGTTTCAAAACACAATATAAAGTTTTTTTGGTTTACAAGTTGAATGAATATTTTGTTTTAAAACTATTTAAAAGCAAAGATAACCTAGCTTCATTCAAAAGCCTTGGCCGGTAAAATTTGTTTAGGACTACAAATTAATAACAAAACTATAATTTTTTGAAAACCTTAAGATATCATTTATATTTTATCCAGAAAACTCAGTTAACCAACAAAAAAAAAGAATGTAACACGTCCGCTGTAAAGGCTATAAGAAGCATCAGCGAAAGAATTTTGACCAAGAATAAAGAAAATTCTAGAGTATTTCCTAGTTTAAACTTTGATCAGATGAGTATTCCAGCTGCTTTGGGTTATCATAAATTTCAACCATCTCCTTATGAGTTTCCGTTATGTAGTCTAAAAGTTCTAGTTCATCAATGTTATAGGTGCGGAATTGCCTAATTGGAATTTCTTTATTAAACATAAAATCAATTTCTGCTAATGTTCTACCACTGCATTCTGGAATACAAAATTCAACGAACACTGCGGCGGCCACCGAGAATGAACCATATATGAAACCAACTTTTGATTGAAGATTTGCATAGCCATCATTTAAAAGATATGGTAATGTGAATGCAACTATAAAAGCAAATAGGATATTGAAGAAAAACCCAACTCTTTGGGTTTTGTCCCTAAGTTTTAAAGCTGGGATTTCTGTAATTACCACATAAGTTAGTGGGGCCCAACCCAGAGAAAACGCCGCAGTAAATATAAACATACAGGCAACTATTCCATTTTTCATTGGACCCGTAATCTTCTCAACGGTTCCTAAACCACCCATAGCCATTAAAGAACCGATTTGAAGCCATGATCCTAATCTGAAGAACCATTTTCTTCCAATTTGATCTGCAAAAGTTAAGCTGAGTAGCACAAATCCAATACCGACCACAGATGATCCAATGCTCATTTTAAATGCATTAACAGTTCCCAAACTTTTTATATATATTGTACCATATTGTGAAGCAAACGCTTGGCCTGTTACCTGCTGAAATATATTTATTCCTATACAAATAAGGGTTCTTTTGAGGTTGACACCTTTAAATAAATCAGCATAAGTGTGATTATTCAAAGATTCATTGACAATGGTTTTTTTAATCAAATCATATTCTTGATTAATATTCTCTTCAGAATATTTACCTTGTCTATATTCCCTTAACGATCTCAAAGCTTCTTTATCTTTACCCTTAATAGCCAACCAGATTGGGGATTCACTAACCAAAAAAATTCCTGTCCCAACAATTACAGGAAAAATAAAGAATAGACCCACTGGTATCTTCCAGGCCTTCTCATTATCCATAGTAGAAGTGGCATTAGTAATAATATGAATTATTAAACCACCGCTACTAATAGCTAGCTGAAATGCTCCAACCATAAATCCTCTAGCTTTATGAGGCGTAATTTCTGATTGTAGCAGCGGAATACTTGATGCCTCCATACCGATATAAATATAGTTCAACACTCTACCACAAAGCATCTGTTCCTTGTGCTTAGAAGTGATTGTTATGATACCGGTTATAACAGCAATGCAGCTCATGGTGAAAATACAGACTTTTCTACCCAAATTATCACTAACGTAACTTCCAAAAATTAAACCAGCCGCAAAACCTATATATTGAAAACTGTTCAAGTAAGATAGATAAGTTGTAGTCAAAGAATACGCATGCGTCTTTATATTATATTCACCAAAAGTTTCTTGGAAGGAATTCATTGCTTGAATCGTAGCAAAACCCTGGTTGTCAAACCCCCATGTGAATGATGAACAGATCAAAAGAAAACAAGTGTAAGAAAGTTTCCAATTAAAGCATGTTTTGAAAGTTCTAAATAAACTAATTTTTTTAGATAGTGTTAACTTTTCAAATGGCATTTTATGAAAATATGGTAGTATTAATTTGAAAGAGGTTTATGGTTTAAGTGGCAATTCAAACCAATATTGACCGGTATTTGTGCTCCGTTATATATGTGATTTTGTTCATATCTGGAATATCATTGAAGTTATCGAAAAGCCACTTAAAATAATGCCACAATGTTAAGCTAAGAAGCTGTTAAACTTCAATATTCTCTTCTGTATTATAGAGAAACTAAATCGGAACTTTCCTTCTAGGTGGGCAATCTTCCTAAAATATGATGTGATTGCCTCCTTCCATCATTTTCGCCACAGTGTCAATTTTATAGTTGGTAATATGTAACATTTAAAAATTGCGTTCGTATCTAGCTCTTTGTGGTTTCAAGTAATATCAAAATGTGAAGTCAATGTTACTGTGTAAATTTACTTCTCTCGAGCCTCCGTTTATAGGAATACTATAACTAAGAAAAAAAAAAAAAACTTGCATCGGAGTTTAAATCCCAATTCGGATGCATTATTGTTATCTTTGGACAATCGAAATTTGGTTCCTATCAAGCTTTAAAAAGAGACACTTAGACCATGCGTTCATAAGTTTAGGAAGCTTCATTGAAGAAACTGAACGTTTAAGTTTTCAAAGCCAATATAGTTTGAATGGAAAAAATGTCGAAGCCAAACGTGATTATTTTTATGCCGGATCAGCTTCGTTATGATTGTGTTGGAACATTTGGAAATAACAGCATCCAAACACCTAACATAGATAAACTTGCAAACAAGGGGACTAAATTTACTAATTGTTTTCTTCAGCATTCGGTTTGTTCACAGAGCAGATGTTCAATATTTTCGTCCAAATATCCACATGTAGATGGCCATAGAGGTCTCAACAGCCTATTACAACCACAAGAACCAAACTTTTTTAAAACAATGAAAGAAAATGGATACCATGTAGTTGCATTGGCTCCAAGAGGAGACTTATTTGCAGAAGGTGCTGCAGAATTGAGTCTTGATGAATATGGTTTTCTTGTTGAACCTGAAGTTAACTTTGGAATCGACAAGTTAAAGAATGCCAATAAGGAAAAAAGAATTGGGATTCAGGATATTACAGATTTATGGGGTCGATTGTTTTATACTGGTAAAAAGGGAAATGATACTGTGTTAGACTTTGACGAGGCAGCCATCAGATCAGCTGAAAAATGGCTTGATAATGCTCCAAAGGAGAAGCCATGGGTTTTATTTTTACCTTTAATTTTTCCACATGTTCCTTTTGCCGTTGAAGAACCATACTATTCTATGTACGATAGATCAAAGATGCCCAAACCACTTGATTATAGTTTGAAGACTGGTCATGAGCCGAAATATATGCAAAGATTAAGGAAAGAATATGGTACTGATAGAGCCTCGGAAGATATTTGGGCAGAAATTACTGCAACTTACTATGGCATGATTTCCAGAATTGACAACCAGCTAGGTAGAGTAATGAAAAAATTAGAGCAAAATGATTTGGTTGATAAAACTTACACCATATTTTTTACTGACCATGGTGAATATTTAGGTGATTACGGGTTAGTTGAAAAATGGCCCAGTGGAGTTTCAGATAGTTTGGTTCATGAGCCTTTAATTATTTCCGGTCCCAATTTACCAGAAAACAATGTTAATGATTCCTTATGTGAAATGGTTGATATTTGTCCTACAATATATGAGTTATGCGGTTTAAATAACAATCATTATCCAAACAATGGTAAATCGCTATTACCTCTAATGCTCAAGAAAGTAGAAAAAATTAAAGATTATTCTTTCAGTGAAGGAGGCTTCTTAAAGTCTGAAGAGCCAATTATTGAATATGCTACCTATCCATATGATATCAAAGCCACACTTCAGCACACTGATACCGAGATTGTTGGTAGAGTCACTAGTATGAGAGATAAAAATTTTACTTACATTTATAGACTTTACGAAGAAGATGAGCTGTATGACCGTCAGAAAGATCCAGGCGAATTATATAATTTGGCAAATGTGGATCAATATCAAACCACCAAAAGGAAAATGAGAGACGCTATGCTTGAATGGCTTGTTGAAACGAGCGATGCTGCCCCAATGAAAATAGATTCCAGATTACCGGAATTCAACTTAGTTTCGCCATTGAAGCAATACGAACAGAGACTGGCTTTTGAATGCGAGTAATGTAAAATCTTGATAAACGGAATGTATACGAACCTTAGTTCCAATGTAATAAGTATTACTTTTTTAGTTTTCAATTCACTTTTTTAAACCTAGTAAGTTGGTAAAAAACAACGTCAGTTAAATAGATAAAATAGTGGTTATTAATTTGCAATAGATTTGTATAACCAAAGCTATTCGTTTTATATCTGACGCTTGAAACTTCAATTGGCATATTATTTACAATCTGTATTGCTTCCACTGAAAAGATTAAAACAGGAAAGAAAAATAAAAAATAACAAGATACAAAACAAGTTGATTCCAAGAGAAACATATGCTTATTTAACAGATATAGGACAGAGTAAAACTGATAAATTAAACTCAAATAAATTTCTTTTGTATATCCATTTTCCTTCTTGATAGCTTTTGTTGTGTCTACCTCGAAAGGATTACCTTAATTCTATTGTTTATCTGTTGGTGGTTCAAAATATCTGCCAGTGGTTCATGTAATTGAACATAAAATCTTGCATGATAAATTGTTACAATACTTTGAAAAAGCACTATGAGTTTCAAAAAATCCACTGTCAGATAAGCACATTAAATCTATTGAAGAGTACTAATGAAAATATAAAATAATAGTAAAATACTAATCATTGCATAGTTATTTGAAAACCACTATTAACAAGATCCGAGTGAGCATTTTCATATAATTAGGGTACTTGTGATAAAAAATTTCAATTGAGCTGAACCAGTAACTTCTTGAAGCAAGTCACCAATAGTTAAGAGGAAAATTTAAATTTACGATTTAATGGTACGAGATAAAAAAAATCAATTTCATCCTAGATTATAGATTAATCGTCGATAACAGCTTAACAAATATTATTTACTTTAATTTACATTGCCAATTAACCGCTGGTTTATTGCACTCTTTATTTTATAACAGAGTTTAATATTCTGTGATCACACCGTTTTTTGAGTAATTTCTTTGATACAAAATAAGAGATATATGATAACGAAGTTTGTAATTACGCTAAGTGACGAACTCTTGGGACTCTTGGGACTCTTGGGACTCTTGAAATTAATCTTAACAATCCTGTTAGTAAGGAAATGTACGGCATTTTATAGCGGGTATGGTACAGTATGAAGTCATTGGTTGATAGTGCAATAGGCGTAGATCCGAAAAGATTAAAAAACGCTCATTGATAAGGAAACTTGAAAACCAAACTACCGCTACAACAGCCACGGATTATGGAAAAGACCGCACGGAGTAAATTCTTCAGATATTCTAATCACGTGATCTAATTAAAAAAAGTATTGCTGTGTAAATAGATCTAATTTTTTGGAACGTTCAAGCCTGGCTAGCTCAATCGGTAGAGCGTGTGACTCTTAATCACAAGGCTGCGGGTTCAAGCCCCGCGTTGGGCTATATTTTTAGATTTTTTTTTTTGATATTTGATGTTTGTTTTCTGATGCCTGTTTACCACTAAGTATATTGAACATGCCACTATTGTCAATTTTTTTTGTTTCGGTTTCCTGATTAATAATAATAATAATAATAATACAAAAAATATATTTTAGTTTAAAAATAAATAAAATACGTTATAAAAAAATACAAAATATTAAGTTTGAAAAAACAACTAATAATTCAATGAATCAATTATTTCATAAATATAATTTAATAAATCTGGCACTTTGATTGTATAGTCAATAAATTCTTCTTTATGACCATTAAATAATTTCAACCCATCATTATATTTAATAATCTCTCTAATTAATAAAACTGTTGAAATATTAATTTCATTCAGCTTCAAATAATCATTAAAACCGTAATTAAATAATTCAAATTTAATTTGTTCACTTTTGTTCAACTCAGGTTTGAAGAATTTTAAATCGTTATTCTTATTTTTATTAATATTTAATGCTTGCAGTTTGCCATTTTCGACATCAATTATTTCAAACCTAGGTTCAATGCCTTTAATAATAAACTTTCTTGAATTATTACCCAAATTAATAACCATTGCTTTCGAATTTGGAAACGCATGTTGGACATTTTTAATAAAATCAACGGCAGGCAACAAATTTTTCTTTTCGAACTGTTTTTCATAAGATCTCCAAAGTTCAATCTGGGTAACTTCACCGGAATCAATGGGTTTGAAACAACATCTCATCCAAGTTGTGGCCCTTTGTGGCTCATTCAATTTATTTAATTCTGATAAAAATTCTTTGGATAAAAGTGGTATTAAAATATTTTTGTTTAAATTCAAACTTGAACAATCGTTTGATTTGACTCTTTTATATAACTTTAAGTAATCTAGCTGTTGCTGATTGAATTCTGTTTTGAAATCTTGTTTATAAATTAATAATTTAGGCAAGAAATTTTCTAGTAAGTTTGAATTATTAAAGTTGGATAAGATTTTGGCTAAGTTTGATTCTTTAATATTAATGAACTGAATCAAAAAATCCAAACTTGTTAAAATCAACTCATCATCAAACTGATTTTTATTAATTGATAGGATTAGAAACCCAATTATTTTATCTAATAACTCCCCACTAATTAAATCACTTGCATCATTATCCTCGTTCGAATTATACAATAATCTACTTAAACTTCTCAAAATTGTAATTATAATATTTTTATCCTGGACGTTGTTTAAAATTTCCGTGAGTATAATGAATATTTCATCATCATTTTTAACGGGACTCAAGTATGATGAAATACTTTCAATGATATCCAAATTATACTTAAGTAGTTCTTTAAATTGATCAAAATTGAAAAAGTTCTTATTATCTGAAGCTTTCAAAATTTCAATCAATATTTCCTTCAATTTGAAATTCAAACTCACAATTTGACAATTATCGATATCCTGGATCAAATTTCTTATAATCAATGAGCAATCAATTCTGATATTCAAATCGGTTTTGAAATTCAAGTATTTAATTAGGTAATCAATCAGCCAATTATATTCATTTTTGAGTGAAATTTTCTTTGGATCATTATTTGACAGCGCAATTAACAAGTTCAAAGTGAATGTGATTTCTTCCAGATCTTCACTTTCAAATGATAATCTAATTCTATCAATTTGATTGCAACCGGGATGATTTAAACCGTTGATATTATGATATGTAAATTGATGTTCATTCTTTAAATACTTATTATTTTCAATGAATTTTGATTCCTGCGTTGAAGTTGGTGTTGGATCTATAGGAAACACCCTGGTCTGTTCAAACATGATACTGATCAAGGAAGAATAACGTCAATGAGATGGATTACAATAATAATTCAATCCCGATTTACAACTCGAAAACAAAAAAAACACTAGAAATTAAAGGATGCGAAAATGAACCCAAAAGAAAAGGAAAAAAAAAATAATCCAAAAATCCAAAAATCCAAAACATCACTACACCATAAAAGAGCTAAAATCCATCAGTACACCGCAATTCAAGTCACGTGCAATCGGAATTCAATTTGTTTTTCATGTTTTCCACCCGCTAAAGAGATGTGCAGGAATTGGTTACCCAATTAAGAACCGTCTGCCGTTTGCTTATCAGCTCCGTTCGATGAGTTCATTGATTGTTTAGGACGTCTGTTTCTTTTTCTATTGTGTTGGGTGTCAGTTTTCTTAGCTGGTTGGCAATTCTCTGCATGCGGTCCGAAAAATTTAAGGCATAAATTAATTTACAAGTGATGATCGGTGGTGATGTTATCAAATCGAGCGTATCTAGAATTGAACTGTAATCTCTAATCTCTAATCTCTAATCTTGTGTTCATTTCCCGTTACCAGTTTTGTTTATTATTATTACTATTCTTTTTTAGTTATTTTTTTTAGTAGGACATCAGATGTTATATTGTGGTGATGATCATTCAATTTGTATTTAATCGGTCGATTTCCTGGTTTTAATCAACCCTGAATATAATTGCTGCTATATTTTTATTCTTTCCTACTCTTACTAATTAGATTACTGTCTCCGTCTACGTCTACAATGTCCGATATAAGTCCAACCAAGTCTATGGTTTCGCCAATCCATTCAAGGCTGCAAGGAATCGCTTCATCAGAATCAAATATCAGAGAAATCGATGCAGTCGGTGCTAAGGATGATGATGATTTGCTAGCTGAAATTGGCTATAAACAAGAATTAAAAAGAAGATTCTCTACGTTCCAAATTTTTGGTATCGCTTATAGTATTATGGGTATTTTGCCATCTGTTGCTTCGTTGGCCGGTACTGGTTTATCATCCGGTCCATCTGGATTCTTATGGTCTTGGTTTATCTCCTCAATTTTCATTCTATCGGTTGGTATTTCAATGTCAGAATTGGCATCGTCAATTCCAACATCCGGTGGGTTATACTACTGGACATTTTACTATGCACCAGAGAAATACAGAATTCCAATTTCTTTTGTTATCGGATTGTCAAATACAATGTCGTTATGTGCAGGTGTTGTTTCCGTTGCGTATGGTAATGCGGAAGAAATTTTAGCAGCTGTCTATCTTTCAAAAGATGGTAATTTTGACATTACGAATGGTAAGACTTATGGTGTTTTTGCAGCTTGTGTTATTTTTGAAGGTCTTGCAACATGTGCGTCATCAAGAAATGTTGCGTTATTGCAGACAATTTCTTCAGTCTGCCATACAGGTTTGTTGGTTTTGTTTTTTATTGCCTTACCAATTGGTACAAAAGTTAATAGAGGTGAATTCAACGACGGTAAGTTTATTTTTGGAACTGTTCAAAATTACTCAGATTGGGCAAAAGGTTGGCAGTTCTGTCTATCAATGATGACCGCTGTTTGGACAATTGGTGCGTTTGATTCGTGTGTCCATATGTCGGAAGAAGCTAAAAATGCAAGTTATGGTGTTCCAATAGGTATTTGTAGTGCAATTACAGCCTGTGGTATTTTAGGTTGGTTTATTATCATTTGCTCGACTGCTTGCATGAATCCAGATGTTGGAACCGTTTTGGCGACTGATACAGGGTTCCCAATGGCACAAATTATTTATGATTCTTTGGGCAGAAACTGGGCAATTGCTTTCATGTCATTAATGGCAGCTTGTCAATGGTTAATGGGATCGTCACTAGTTACTGCATGTTCAAGACAAATTTGGGCATTTTCAAGGGATGATGGATTACCATTTTCTAATATTGTCAAGGTTGTTAATCAAAAATTAAAAGTTCCAATCAGAGCTGTTATTTTAGCGGTCTTATTATCCTTAGCACTAGGTTGTTTATGTTTAGCCGGTTCAGCGGCAGCAAATGCTTTGTTTTCTTTAGGTGTTTGTGGCAACTACTTGGCTTGGTGTACACCAGTTTTCTTCAAATTAACAAGTGGTAAAAATAGATTCAAACCTGGCTCTTTTTATTTAGGTCCATTGTTGTCAACAATCAATGGATGGATTACATGTGCATGGGGGATGTTTATTATAATACTTTGCTTTTTCCCATCAATGAAACATCCAATGAAAACCGATATGAACTATGCAGTTGTTATTAGTTGTGGTGTTTGGATTTTATCAATTGTCTTTTTCTTCGTTTATAAATATAAATTTTATCACGGTCCAAAAACAACATTGGGTGAAAAGGATGATTCTGAAAGTACTGATATTGAACAATTAGGATTTACCCACGAAGAAAAAGATTCTGATAAATCTACTTAGATTAGAGTTTTGAATTTACCGATACGAATGCTATTACTTGAACTTTTTATAATATATTCTATTAAAATGCTTTAAATTACTCACAAACTGTAGTCTCAAATTTCGAAACCTGCTCTAAGTAGCCCGTACAATTCTCATAAAAATTAATTAAGGTATTATTAACTTTTGTATTGTAGTATATATAAACAACTCGAAATAACAAAAAAAAGATTAGTCAGAAAATTGGGGTTACAATTTGTTGAATTTGATATACACAAGTCAAATAGTCATTAATTTGAAAACAAGTAAAATAAATCATCCCAACGATTGGTTATTTACTATCTATAAATTTAACCATCCATCTTCTATCTTATTATTCTTTTTGAGCAGTTTTGGCTTTACTCAATTTTTCTTTCACAATAGTATCAATTTTTTGGATTACAGTAATTTTTTCTGTAATCAAACCTTGTAATTTGTTTGAGTCTGTATCTAATTTATTAATTCTCTTATTAAAAAATTCTTTTGAATCTTTAGCATTCTTTTCGATGTAATACCCTGTACCAATATCAATTTTAAAATTATTTTTCTTAATATTACCCGGAATATATAATGATGAAGTTAATGGAATTAAAGTTTGTTTGTTATCCTTAGTATTATTAATATATTCAACATTTTTAATACATTCTTTATATTTTGACTGTGCTAAAAGTAGTGCATCATATGATGATTGTAAATGATTTAATTCTTGCGAAACATTCGACTTGAACGAAAGTAACTGTTGAGGTTCTAGTGTATTTAAATTGATGGTATTTGACATCTTCAACTCTTTCTGGATATCTTCCAATTAATGTACTTAAAATGAATATGAAATAAGTTTAGATTTCGACAATTCATGAAACTTGAAATTTTAATTTTCCTTCTCTAAAATTCTGTGGCTGAGAAATTTTACTACTTTTTGACTTATTCGAATCGTTTTATTACTTTATGCTATCTAGTTTTACATGATTATCTATTTTAACTACAGTTTTTAGTTTACAACAGGAAGGTTTTTTTTTTCTTTCTTGGAACGTTTTTTTTCATTACTTGAATACTCCCATTATTATACAATCTCCTTTTTATTAAATAACAATAAAAATTAGCGGAAATATCTACTTTACCTCTACTAATGTGATTGTCGACTAATTGATAATCGACTATTAAATTATCATCAATGCTACCATTGATAAACCTCTTTTCTTGCAAGTATTTTATTTTAACTGCATCAGTCATTAAATAGAATTCTTGATCTTTGATGTCTAAATTCTTCAAAAATTTATTATTATCATCATCACCTACTAATTTTAGATTTGTCTCCAAATATTGCAATTTGTTATTAATTTTTAAACTTTTCAATCCACTTAAAATATCATTTTTATTAATTAAGTTATCTCTTACTAAAATTCCTCTCAAATTTGGCATCTTGTTAACATTAATTGACAATATAATTGATTTAAATCCGCTTGTTGTTAATCCGGAATTATTTAAATTTAGCCAATATAAACTATTCAAATTGTAAATCAAACTATTGATTAATTTTTTTGAATTTGCTAGATTGATTATTGTATAGATTGAAAAAATTTCGTTAACATCTTTAACCAATGATGGAATGTCAATGTTTGTCGGTAATGTTTCAACTCTGTGTCTATCGTTAATTTTTAACCTATTTATACTCCACTGTCTTATATTTTTAGTGCTATTATTTGCATTCTTATTATGACACTTAAAATCTTCATTCTTACTTAGTAAATTTGCAAATACTAAAAAACAATATGGCGTATCTTTATCATTCATCAAGATTTCTTGCCAAATTGTTAATAGCTTTTTTGATGGTAAACCAATTAAATAATCTAAATCAATATGTTCTTCAATATTTTGTTCATTATATTTTTCGTTGTTATTAACATACTTAACAATCCTATAGTTGATCAAGCTTTTAACTTCTGTATCTTTAAATAATAAATCATTACCTGGTCTTGTAAAATTTGAGCCGAAACTCATTTATTCATTTGTTCATTTAGCAGAGCAGATAGAAAAATAGGTAGGAACAAGAAAACAGATCCGGGCAAAAATTAGATTTCCCACTCACAACAAAGTAAAGTGGCTTCATAAAAATAATTTTCAATTTTTACATAAATTTGTTTGGACTTGTTTTCGTTACTAGTAAATCCGTAAGCTGAACTATATCGGATGTCGACACTGCCAGCAAGTCTTAAACGACTTTTAGTGTCCAAGGTTCATACGACCTGGGCCAAAACATTTGTTTGTAAGCCACAATATTATTTTCAGCCAACAAATTTAACAGAAATCGAAGAGATTGTTAACTATGCACGTAAATTTAAAAAGTCTATTATGGTTGTTGGCTCAGGTCATTCACCATCTGATATGACAATGACAAATGACTGGTTGGTCAACTTAGATAAATTCAACAAAATTTTAAAAGAGTCTCCTTCAAAAGATGGCAAATATACCGATATTACAACAGAATCTGGTGTTAGAATTTTCCAATTGAACGAAATCTTATCTTCTAAAGGTTTAGCAATTCAAAATTTAGGTTCGATTTCGGACCAATCAATTGCAGGTATTATTTCAACAGGTACCCATGGTTCCTCACAATATCATGGACTAGTTTCTCAGCAAATTGTTGACTTAACGTTAATTAACGGTATGGGTGAACTTATTAATTGTTCAGCAACTAAAAATCCGAAATTATTCAAAGCTGCTTTGTTATCATTAGGTAAAATTGGCATTATTGTCGAAGTTACAATTAGAACTATTCCAAGATACCAGATTAAATCAAAACAAGAAGTTATCACATTCGAAACTTTATTAGAAAAATTTGATTCAATTTGGACAACGGATGAATTTATTAGAATTTGGTGGTTCCCATACACCAAAAGATGTATCTTATGGAGAGCATCAAAAACTGTTGAACCGATTTCAAAACCAAGATTGTCTTGGTATGGTACGAAATTTGGTAGATTTTTCTATGAATCGTTACTATGGATCTCTGTCAAATTTTTACCAAGTCTAACGCCATTCATTGAAAGATTTGTTTTTTCAAGACAGTATGGTCTGACTGAAACCTTTGATAATGGTGAAATATGTATTCAGGAATCTGTTGAAGGTTTGAATATGGATTGCTTATTTTCACAATACGTTGACGAATGGGCTGCACCATTAATTAATGGACCAGAAATTATTAGATCATTAAATAAATCAATTGAAGAGGCAGCTCGTTCAAAAGAGTTTTTTGTTCATTCACCAATTGAAATCAGGTGTTCAAATACTACTACACCATACAAACCACAAGATTTATCAACTAGAAAACTGATTGATAATGGACCGGTTTATGGTAATCAATTAAGACCATATTTGGACACAACACCGCAATTAAATTGGGTTCCAAATGATAATATCACAAATAGCCAATTAACATTATATATCAACGCCACGATTTATAGGCCATTTTATTGTAAATCACCATATAAAAAATGGTTTAAAATTTTTGAAGAAACGATGGATGCAGCTGGAGGTAAACCGCATTGGGCTAAGAATTTCTTATGTGATAAAAATAAAATGCTTGAGTGGTATGGTGATGATTTAATTGAGTGGAGGAAAATCAGAAAAGAATCCGATCCTGAAGGAGTATTCTTAAGTGGAATTGATTGGGTTAAGAGGTTTGGTATTGTTGAAGATGATGAAATTGAAAGAGTGGAAAAAAATAGATTTGATGCCGAAGTCGAATAAATAGAATTTATTTTACTTTTACAGTACTTATAGAATAGATTCACCCTGTATAAAAAGTGCAATATATTAGAAAAATACGATTCTTTGAAACACATGAAAAAAAAAAAAATCAACTATAAATTGTTGAAAGTTGATCTTTGTTTTGTTTACGTAAACGCGATTTAATTGTTTTTATCTTTGTTTGTTTTTCTTGTTTTTGACATACTTTTTTTCAAAGTAACAGGATCAACAACGATGGCATCTGTATTTTCTGCATTAGATAGGAAGAAAAAAGCTGTTGCAAAGGTAGATTTATCATTTGGCTTAAAAAACAAGAAAAGAGCTATTCCTAGCTTAGATTCATCATTTGCTTCAACCAGTAAAAAACAAAATCCATTAGAAGAACCATCATTATTAGATACTGCCACCACCAATTCACTTCTTCTTAATACAGTGCCTAAAAAGAAAAAACCAAAATTGGATTCAATTTTACGTAAACAATCTTTTTCGGGCTCTATGGTAGCTAAACCAAGACGAAAACAATCGTCTCAATTATCAAATGATAAAGAAAATAAAATTGTTAACTCGAATAAAAGATTATTACCGTGGGAAACTGTTAAACCAACAAATCCAAGATTTAAAAGTATAAATATATCTTCAAGTTCTATTAATGCAATTCCTGAGACTTTTTCAAAAGAACAAAAACTGGTTGTTTCAAAAATTTTAAATGAACGAAAAAATGTTTTCTTCACTGGATCAGCTGGTACAGGTAAATCATATTTACTAAAATTTTTAATTAGAAAACTGAAAGTTAAATATGGTTTATCAAGTTTAGGTATTACAGCGTCAACTGGTTTAGCAGCATCAAATATTAATGGTGAAACAATTAATAGATTTTCAGGTATTGGATTAGGTAACGAAGATGCTGGCATTTTAATTCAAAGAATTTTAAAAAATAAGAAAAGTATCGAAAAATGGAAGAACTGCAGGGTTCTAATTATTGACGAAATTTCAATGATTGAAGCAAGCTTACTCGATAAATTGAATAAAATTGCAAAAAAAATTAGGTTAAGTGATAAACCATTTGGCGGGATTCAGCTTATTTTAACAGGAGACTTCTTGCAATTACCACCAGTTGATAAAAGTGGTTCAACATTATTTTGCTTCAAAAGTAGATGTTGGAATGAAGTAATTGATGAACAGATTTTGTTAACAAAAGTTTTTAGACAACAAGGAGATCAAAATTTAATTACCTTATTGAATTGTTTGAGAATCGGTAAAATTACAAAAGAAATTGAAACACAATTTAAAAAATTTGAAAGGGAAAGAATTTATAGTGATGGTATTGAGCCAACAGAACTATATCCGACTAGAGAAGAAGTTGAAAAATCAAATTATCAAAAATTAAATAAATTAAGTGGTAATTTAAAGGTTTTTCAAAAAAAGGATATTCCATTATCAGATGAACCGATCTCGTCATATATTGAAAAACAGTTAGATTTACAGAAATGTCCAAAAATTTTAGAATTAAAAAAGGGTGCACAAGTTATGAGTCTTGTAAATGATTATGAAGATACTAATATTGTTAATGGTACTTTAGGTATTGTGATAACGTTTATTACCAAAAAAATGTACGATTTATTCATTTTAAAATTTAGTAATAGTTTTAAGAATAATCTGAATCTTTTATTATTTATTGGCGACTACATTGAAAATAAGCATTCTGTTGATTTTGATTATTTCAAGAAATCAAATAATTTAACCTCATACCAGATTGATACTCTAAATGAATTAATTAAATTAGATTCATTGAAAGAACCGATTTTACCATTAGTTAGATTCAGTATTAACACAATTGATGAATTTGCATACAAAATTATTTCGCCACAACATTTTAAATCTGATACATTGCCAAAATTTGCAAGAGAACAATTACCATTAATGTTATCTTGGTCAATGTCAATTCATAAATCACAGGGTCAAACTTTGAGTAGAGTCAAGGTCGATTTAACTAAAATTTTTGAAAAAGGTCAAGTTTATGTTGCATTAAGTAGATGTGTAGATTCAAATCATTTACAAGTTATCAATTTTAGTAAAGAAAAAGTACAAGTTAGAGAAGATGTTTTAGAATTTTATAGAAAATTATCAGAATAGATTAAAAGCATTTATATAATAATAATAATAAATTAATTATGAACCAATTAGTAAATTACTTCAAAATCAAGTTCATACCTCAAATGTGATACTTTCAAAATTTTATTGTTTTTATTACCTTTTCATATGCATTCCAATCGGCGTAAAAAAACATTAATTTATCATTGCATTTCAAATTAGATAGCCATAAAAATAAAGGGATGGAGTAGTATAATATAGACATAGTGCTTATCAAATAAAAAATAATTGTCTACCATAATAATAGTATATTACGCGTTTTTTTAATATAGCAAATATTAGTATCACAATATACTTTCATCATCCAATTAACCTTTACCATGTGGATCATTGATATACCCGATATGGAACTTCGATCAATATACTCAAAAATATTAGAACCAAATAGAGCGTATACTTTGGGAAGACAAAATACTGATATCACAATTCTTGATGAAAAGAAAAAATTATCAAGGAAACAATTATCAATAACTATAGCAAACGACGATTTAAATATTACCAATATTGGCCAGGCTTTATTTTCGGTTAATAATGAATCATTACCTAAAAAATTTCAGTTATCTTATCACTCATCGGAAGTCCATAATGAAATCACATTTCAAATGGTAAACAACTCCTGGTATTTTAAATTATTTCATATAAATCTAAACACTATTCAAATTGGCGATAAAGGATTGCATAATAAATTAACTAAAATTGGGTTGATAAACTTTGAATTGGATGAAAATTTAAATGATGATCAAATTCTAATCGGTGATAATATTAAACCTATAATAATAGAATCCCACTGGATCGATGAATTATTAAAAGCCCAGTGGAAGAAAAATGGAGGTTTAAATAAATTAATTACACCAGAATTGGAATCAAAACGCAAACTCAAACGGACCTTAATTGATACTTCGAATTCAAACTCAGATTCAGATTCCAGTGATTATGATGATCTATTGCCAAATAGAGGTAAAAGTCAATTAGATACAATGTTGGATAAATGGGATGTCTTTGAACCTATTCAAATAGAAAAGTCTCAAAACAGGGCAGAAGATAAAAAAATAAAAGATCAAGATAAAAAAATAAAAGATCAAGATAAAAAAATAGAAGATAAAGATACAAAAATTAATGAAAGTTTAGGAAAACTATCTTTGAAAAGAACAACCGATCAAGAGCCTTCAAATAGTCATAAAAAATTAAAAACCGCAAGTTATTTGAAAATTGATTTAGCCCAACAGGAAGAAAAACCGGTTGAAACCGCCATGAGACAAGAAAATAATGATAAATTAGTTGATGCTTTTAAAAAAGTGAAAGAAATTAGAAAAAATGCTATTGAAAGAGACAAAGAGTTAATAAATAGTTATAAAATAAATAGTGATATTAAAATTAAAAAGTTTAGCATTGATATGACATTAAATCAAACCAATAAAAAATATCAAAATTGTCCTAGTTCTAATAAACCTGAATGGGAAAATCGAATTAATTTTAAAACATTCAGAAAAATCACAAATGGATATAATCCAATTACAGATAGTACAATCAAATGCATCAAAATGAAGAAGGCAGATTATAAGTCTAATACGTTGCAGGTTAATATAGACGACCAATTTTTGAATGAGCCAATTCCTGAACTTGATAACCAATTTAACAATCCAACCAGGAAAAGAGGAATGGAATGGGTCGTCGGACAAACATCTCGTAAAAAACAGCCTAAAGACGATCAACAATCATTGTTTTTAAATGATGATCATGATGATGATAATGCTGATGACGGAAATGATGGCGTATCTTTCATCTCAAAAAGATTTCAAGGTATCAGGTCCTCCAGAAACTTCACTCAAAATACTATTCCAATTAATCAACTTAACACTACAAAATCTGATGATGATGATATTCCAGTTTTCAAATCTAGAAGAAGATGATTATATAGATACTTTTCTATACGAACTATACAAAGTAAAAAATGAATTATGAAATATCCCACATACCATAGCTTTTTGAAGGGACACAATCCTTACAAAGTCTTTCTTTGATTATTTAGTTCTCAATTAATGATTAATATAATATTATACGAATAAAAAAACTTTATTCAAGAGACACTAATAATATACTGAAGATTTATCTCTTTCTTTGGTTTTTCCATTTAAAGACAGATTTTCCTTCTTTTGTAATAATCTTCTTCTTTGGTCCATTTTTCATCAAATCTTTTTGTAATTTTAATTTCCCTGTAACATTTTGCAATTTCTTTTCTCTTTCGATTCTTTTCTTCAAATCTTCTAAAGCTTTTAATTTTTCAGCTAATCTTAAAATTTTGCTATCATCATCAATTTTATTATTTGAGTCGACTTGTTTAATTAGTTGATCAACTTTTAATCTATTTTCTCTTTTATTTATCAGTCTTTCATCTGTTTCAAAATACTCAACTGGGTCAAATTCATCCAGTTCCTGCTTGTTATCCACAAACACTGTATGGCTACCATCACTTTTAAAATAACTTGAATTTTTAAAATCTTTTTCAATTTTTTTACTTTCCTTTTGTGAAATCGTGGTTAAATAATTTAAATCTTGTGTTTTCAGTAAAAATGCTTCGTCAACACCTAAATTTTCAGTTCTATCTGAAATTAGTATACCTCTATTATCTGCCTTCTTTTTAGTCATGGCATGATAATATTCATCTTCATTGTAACCCTTAGCCTTGGATTTTAATATACTTAACTGTGCTTGTTTTTTATGATAATCTGATGCCCTAAGTTTATAATCCTTCTTCTTCTCCAATAAACCATACTTCTTACGGCTTTGAACCTGTGATCTTTCTCTATGCTGTTTCTTTTGAACATTATGCACCAGTTTAGTCATTGTATTAATTATGTATTCTTATAGAATAACTTAAAAAGAAAATAACTTAGTTTCAAAAGAAAAAATCAAAAAAAAAAATATTGAAAAAAAATTTTAGACTTCCAGATCGGGAACAAAATGGCTTCATGTTTTTGTGTTTGTGTCTTTATTTCAGTTAGTTGCTCTTCTTTGCATTGAATTATAATCGATAATGGCTACAATAGAACACGAAATAACTGAATTATATAGTCATGGAATCAATTTTGACTCAGACTTGTATGTTGCCTTAACAATGTCTTTAACAATACGTAGGTCGATTTTAGTTTCATCGGATCAACCAGGGAAATCCATGGATGAAGTGATGTTGATATTAAGAGATATTTGGTGTTTAGCTGATACAGAATTTAAACATATACAACTTCGAACAGGCTTAGAAGATTTTTCAATTATACGTACACCCATTTTAGTTCTATCTAATTTGGAAATAACTGATGACAAATTTCAGAAAAACTTGTTAAATTATTTGAGTAAACAACGAACAATTTTGATACTTGTATTGTCTAAAAACTTCAAAATTTTCAAAAGATTACAAGATTATCTAATGTTTCAGCAGTACCATACGACTACTTCATTGAAGCATATAAAAGAAAAAATACAGCCTTCACGTGGTTCAAAATTAAAGCAACTAGAAAAATATCGGTTTCTTCTGAATGACGTTAAAATAACGAATGAAATAAGAAGTTATATTTATGATATAGTCATTTTTACAAGGTACAATAGATTCGTTGTTGGTGGTGTTCCCACTTTTGTTTTAAAAGATTACGAGCTTTTTTTAAAATGTTTTGCAATTTTAAACGGTTATAAATTTATTATACCACAAATGGTTAAATTGGCCTCCTACAAGATCTTACCACTAAGGATAAAGTTTTTAGACGATCCAAGTGATGACCCTTCGGTACTGTATGGTAGCAACCCAAAACTAATTAAACAATTGAGAGATTCGATTAATGTTGACTATTTAATTGAAATAATTTTAAATGATGTTCCACCACCTATATAAAGAATTTCGGTTTTTTTATTTTCTACGTAAATAAATAATAGATTATAAATTTAAAAAGTAACTTTCCAGAATTTTAGACATGAATCTGAACCGCCAGAAACTATTTCACTTTCATTAATCCATTTAACAGAATTAACACCTTCTTTATGTGTATTCAAACTTTTAATATTCTTTGAGGCCTTTGAAACTGAATAAATAATAATATTTGTATCTAAGGAACCAGAAGCAATATGATCATTATCCTTATTCCAAGAAATCGAATTAATTCTAGATGTATGGAATGCCCACCTCGATGTAACCAAGGTAAAATCTTCTAAATTGTAGCACATAATTTTACCATTAGCATCTCCAACAGCTAGGTATTTCTCATCAAATGAAATAGATGTAAATGTTGGTTTACCTCTCATAACTGGTAATTTATTTGTAATTAATTCTAGTGTTTTAGAATCGTATACATTAATCTCAAAACTTTTAGAGTTTGTGGCAACAACAAATTTTGGTGAAATATCAACACTTGATGGTTCATAATCCAATTTAATTGATTTAGTAACTTCTCCTTTATCATTATACAGTGATAATTCATGATTAAAAATTACTGAGACTGCATCTTCATTGTTGGCTTTAATTTGGATAGGTTGTTTATCAAAATCAATTAAATTAACAATTGATCTGTCATTAATTTTCTTGAGCTTATCATCCCATGAAGCTGAAATTAAACAACCACTTAATTTTTCAATTCCAACAACCAAACCTTTATGCTCATCACCTAAAACTGGCAAACCAATTTCATTATTCCATTGTAAGATCCTACCATCATATGAACCACTATAAATTTTAGATTCAATGTTATTCAATGATGTAATGCTGACTTGGTGACCATAAATAATTTTAACTGGCTTAGTTTCACCTTCTTTAAAACAATAAATATTGCCGTTTAAAGTAACACCAACAATTAAATCTTTAGCAGCTACAACAGCCAAAAATTGATTATTGATATTTTGTTCCAATTCCCAAATACTTTTTAATTCACCATTAGTATCAAAACTTTTTAAAGATCCCTCGGCACTTGCAATGACAAAAGTTTCATCATTAATCCAATCAACTGAATAAATGCCACCCTTAACAACATTTTCTTTCTTCGTAATTAGAGTACCTTCTTTACCATTATAAATTGCAAAAGTTCTGTCAACTCCAACACTAACAATGAATTCACCATTTGGGGAAAATTTAACATCTTTAATGAAATTTGTATGAACATTTCTAATACTTTTAACAAATTTAAAAGGTGGACCCTGATAAAAGACCAGGCCAGAATCATCACCAACTGTAACTGCCCTATATGGTCTAACGGGTCTAATATCAACCGCATTAATTTGAGCAGTATGCCCAGATATTTCGCCCACTGTGTTACCAGAATCAAATGTAAAGCAATGACCACCTCGCTCCTTACCATCACCAACAGCAATAATTCTTGTTGAATCTGCATCCCACGATAAGTCATTGATTCTCCCGGAAATAACTTGAAATTCACTCTTTAATAACATCGTTTCATTTGAACAATCCCAAACTTGAACCATGCCGGATTCATCACCAGATGCAACATAATAACCAGATGGAGAAAATTTTGCAACGGTTGCAGTATATTTATGTCCCGTGTAAACCCAATTATCACTCAAATCTTCTAGTGAACGTAAAACGATAGTTTTAGCAGAAGTGTAGGCAATACGATTCGTACGCTTATCGTACGATAAACGTGTAGATGTCGCACGCTTGGTGGATGGATTCCCAGGAATAGTAGCAGTTATTTCAATTGACATTATTTGCAATTTAAATGAAAGTGAATAAGATAATATAAAGCCGGCTAAGAAAAAAATTAAAACAATAATAATAAATTGATTTATCATATTGACAAATTTTTGAATAAGCGAACTGATTATGTAATCAGCGATTACTTTTTTAGTATAATAAATTATGGCTTTTTTACCTGTTTATAAATGTTCACTATTACACAAATTCTTTTTTTTTAACTTACTTTCCTATTTTTGTAACTAACACTGTAGCCATTTCCATAACTTTAGTTTTTTTAATAATATTTGAAATTAAAAGTAATCACAATCCTAAACAGTTATTTATTTGCTACGGTAGAACTTGGTGTGCTCATACTAGAAAAGTTAATCGCAATAATATAGCGATAATCAACTTATATCATAACAAGGTAATAATAATATTTTTTAAAAAAAATTTAAAAGTAACCGAAATCGAAGCCAAAGAAATACTGCTCAAGATCGAATACAAATATTTAATATAAATAATGATATAAATAAAGTGAAATAAATCAATAGAATAGTTTTTTGGTTTAAAATCAGTGAATAATATTTATTCAGATTATTTCGAAAAAAAGAAATAGAAAACTATCCAACCTCTTAGTTTTGTAAATTATTGGTATCCAAACAATACCGCAATATTGAAGCAGGAGTAATAAACAAGCTAATAAGATCATTTAAAACAAAAAGAAGATAAGATTCAAATAATCCGATAATTTCCTCCTTTTTTATAATATCAGTGAATGACTTCCAAATATTTATTCCTCTATAATCCCTTGGTTTAACTATGACTCTACTTTTTAAAACTATGAGGGGATAAATTACAAATACAGCTAAATACCTTGCCAGATGTATAGAAACTGTAGAATTGATTGATAGGCTGAAACTATGCATAAGACCAAGCAATGAACAAGTGATAGTTTTGAATCCTATCAAAGCAAGTAAATATACTACAATACCACTATACAAGCCTGAAATTCCATCATTTAATAACGTTTTCTTAAATAAATCGTTGATCCCACGGTACTGAATTCTTGAGTATCCATTTAATTTAGCATCATTTGCAAGTTTGATTTGGGCAAAAAGAAGTGGATAAGTCAAAATTGAGGGAACAGCTTCACGAATTGAGTCCATGCAACTACACATTAAAATCCGTACAATGTAACTTCTACTATCCCTATATGGTACGTTTTCAAAAATGCTCGGCATGAGTGCTGAAAGCGTTGATTTAATTAGCATTTTTACAAAGGATAATATAACAATTGGTAAATATGATTTCCATAATCCCCAATAACCTTCATATTTAATTATCTTCTTAAAAACCAACACAGCACCTAATGGCTCATCTGATTGTTTTTTACATTGCAAAATAACTTGAGCTCTTTGAAGTGATGATGTAAAAATCGGTATGATCAAGAAGTTCATAATCATCATTATAATAAAAAGGACAGTCAGAATCGCCATCTCGGTATTTTGCGCCATTATGAGCTTAAACGTATTTAGATTTAACGATACGATCAGTTATAAATATAATATTCTATACATAGCTTCATATAAACCAGTATTGCATAAAATCATTTCCACGATCTCTGAATCTAACTGTCGCATGACTTTATTACAATGTACGTGTGCATCGGTAAATCGGTAACTTTGGGACAATTTTTAGATTTACATTATCTTCTATCTCATTATAATAACGGTGAAATGATTGTATTTTTTGAGTGGTAATCAAGCCTAGGCAGTTCAAAATAAATTACTGTTCTATGGGTATTGCCAGGGAATTAAACTACTAAGTTTGACCATTCAGTTTACTTAAGTTTACCTAGGTTGCATTTTTTTTTACCTGCTAAATTAATTGCATTAATGTAACGATAATTAAATTAAAGTCTATTAAATCGTAATATCTAGAGTTAATCTCATTAAACTGTAAATATCTCAGTTGCGCATCTTTATGTTTAGTATCACCAAGGTTCATTTTTTTTTGGTTGAGATGAATAATAAAATTTGATTTTCTAGTTTTGAAGAAGCGAAATAGTTACGTAATCAATTATTTTAGTTGTTACTATTAGAATCTATTTTAATTTAGATAATCTGCCGTTTTCAACAGCTAAATAAACTGAAACTTCAATGTGTGATTGATAAACCCTGTCTAAGAAACTCCTCTTTGTTTACATTCAAATTCAATATTTAGGATATAAATAACCGAAACCAAAAAATTCAAAAAAAAATCAACACAGAACATTTTCATAAACGTGAAAAAACATGAAGTAAGATTTTATGTTGTTCGATATTTAAAGGGAGTATTAAAGTAAAAATTTAAAAAATTAGCCGAATATTTAGTTTCACTAACTATTAGAATTATTTTCATTATGAAGGCTTTCCAAAAAGCGTTGCACAAAGAAGAGCGAAAATCGAGTCGATTACAACAAAAATATAACCTCCAAATAATCCAGAAACTCCTTCGCTTTCAAAAATATCAATAAATGATTTCCAAATATTTTTTTTGCCCGAATTTTCAGGCCTAACCATAATTCTACATTTTAGAACTATTATGGGATACACCAAAGAAAAAGCAAAATATTCTGCGACGCATTCAGAAACTGCAGAATCTATTGAAAAACCAAAGCTATGCATGAAAGCAAGCAATGGCCATTTGATCAACAGGAACCCTAGCATTGCAAGCAAATCCACCCTAATACCACTATAGAATCCCAACATTCCATCATTTAGTAATGTTTTTTTAAATAAATCTTTTATTCCTTTATACTGGGTTTTTGAGTACTCATTTAGCCTAGCATCATATGCAAGCTGGATCTCAGCAAAATCAAATGGATAAGTAAAACTTGTTAAAATAATACCTTTAACCGATGCTCTGTACACATTTATTAGAATCCATACCATGTAACTTTCACCATCGCTGTATGACGCATCTTCAAAAATGCTCGGAATCAATTTCATAAATACTGGCTCAATTGTATCAACTACAACAAAACAAAAAATAGGAGGTAGGTATGATTTCCATAGTCCCCGATAACCTTCATACTTGGTTATTCTTTTGAAAATCTGGACAGCGCCTAGTGGTTCGTCTGGCTTTTCTATACATTGTGAAATAATTTGAATTCTCGAAAATGGTGAAATAAAAAGGCTTAGAATTGAGAAAAACAGACCACCAAATATAGTTGTAAAAACAAATTTAACTATTTCTAGAATAATAGTCAGCATTGTCAACTCAAACGTGATTGGTTCTAACTATACTATTGACTATGGATAAATGAGATTTATTCAGATCTTTATATAAATCAGAACAGGTATAGTCATCTTTCGCGATCTCGGGGCTTAATTGTCGCATGACCGTGCTAAAATGTATATGTGAATCGGTAAGTCGGTAACTTTGCTGGACAATTTTTGATTTATCGCAAAAGTTGAAATATTTCTATCTCGATTGGTATCACGTAAGAAACCCTTATTTTTCTTTGTCTGCAAAATTTGGACAAAAGACATTTAGTTAAAAACGCATTCATTAGATTGTCATATCTAATTTGATTGCATCAAATTCTGAATATCTTATTTGGGTATTCTTATGTCAATTATTGCCAAAATTCATCTCGATAAACGATAATAATTTTTTTTGTCTAATGCCCTAGTTTTTTGTATGATTAAAATAGTCACGTAATAAATCATATTAAATGTTTTATTACTAGAATTTTTAATTAAGCTACAAATCTTTTACCTTTTTACAAATCTTGATTATTACGAACAGTCATTTTTTCTAGCAATGTTTCCTCTTTTTTATTGTTATTATTGCATCTGGTATAACAAGAATTAAATACCTTTGTATGTGGGATCAGTCTGGGGATAAGCAAATATCCGTGGTGGCTTCACAAGCCAAAATATTATTAGTAGCACGAAACTACTGAACTTAGTCATTACATTTATTCAAGCTTTTTTAAATTATTTTGATTTATTCTAACCATCACCTGCATTAATAAAATTATAAACATTTTCAATTTATTAATTTAGACCTTATTGTCTTCACAATAATTAAAAAAACAATGTTATAATTTTGGATCTCATTATATACAGCCAACTCATAACAAAGCTATTGTGTACCTGTAAAATCCCTCTTTGTGTATCTAGATCATTTTATAATGTTGGTATATTCAACACTGTTAACTGTTTATGAATGGAGAAAATCATTGAATATTTTGTAGCAAAGACTTGTAAAAAGGCTCGGGTGCCTTTAGCAAGTATTTGGAACAAAGCTATAGCAGCAGTATTAGATATAGTTGTGTGCAAACCTAATAAGTTATCAGAATAAAAAACCAAAATTTTTTATTATGGTTTCTATCTCATTGATTTTTTTGAAGGTTCTAAAAAAAAAAACTCCAATTTATTGTAATTTTGATGAAGTGCCGTCTTCGACAGCTAAGTGAACTGAAACTTCGATGTGACATAATCCCTGTCTAAGGAAGTCTTCCTTTTTCACATTCAAATTCAATATATAGGGTACAAATCACTGGAACCAAAAAATTCTGAAAAGAATAAACACAGAACATTTTAATAAAAGTGAAATAAACTTAAAATAATAATCCAACTGTATATCAAAGAGTTTCCGGTTTTTAGTGGATATGATTTATTTAGTTTGCCTTTTTAGAAGCAGCATCGGGAGCACAGATTAAAAAAATACCCAACTGTTCATGAGGAAAGTATCATCACCATTTATGTTAAAAAGTTGTAGCAAAGACACAATTAGCAAGAGGTAAATACTAAAACCAATAAACGTAATAAAAACAAAAAAATAGCCTGCAAATAATCCACAGATTCCTTCATTCTTAACAATATTAGTGTACGATTTCTAAACATTCATTCTGCCGTAATTTCTAGGGTCGACTATAGCTTTACTTTTCAAAACTACTAGGGGATAGCATAAAGAAAAACCAAGAAAATGTACGAAACTAGTCAAACCCATAAAACCCATAGACACTAAATGAAATTGTAAACTTGGTAAACTTACGTTGAAAATAAGATGAAGCAATAAACTATTTATGATGTTGAAACACGTCACAACAATTAAACTTATTCCGATACCACTATAAAATCCCAATATTCCATCATTTAATAATGTTTTTTTAAATAAATCATTAATTCCATTATACTGAGCTTTTGAACATTCACTTGATTTAACATCATTTGCAAGTTTAATTTCCGCAAACTCAAGTGGATGATTCAAAACTACAAAAATAATATTTTTAACCGATGCTCTATAAGCAATCATCAAAATCCATACAAGGTAACCTTTATCATCGCTGTATTGTACATTATCAAAAATGCTTGGAATTAAGTAAATGAAGCTTATTTCAATTGAAACATATCCAAAATGTTTTAAAATGAATGGTAAATATGCTTTCCATAATCCCCGATAACCTTCATATTGAATTATTCTTTTGAAAATTAGCACAGCACCCAATGGTTTGTCTGACTTTTCTTTGCATTGTAAAATAATTTGAGTTCTAAAAAATGGTGAAGTAAAAAGTGACGCAATTGAGAAACCTACACTACTTATTACAACCTAGCAACAGTTGAAAGTATTGCTTTTGCAGTTGTTTGCATTGAACTAAAATATAATCAGTTCTAACCATATAATCGACTGTGAATAAAAAAAAACCATACAGATCTTTATATGGATCTGTATTGAGTATAACAAATAGTTTTTTGCGATCTCGGTATCTGACAGTCGCATGATTTAACTACAACAAACGTGGACATTGGTGACCCTGTTCGATCAGTAACGGATGTTGTCACCAAAGTTGAAATATTTTTTTATTTCACTTCTGTCACAGGAAAAAGCCGTGATTTTCTACTAATATTCAACCTAAGTAATTCAATAAACGTGTTATTTTATTAGTATTATTAGTGGTATTAACTTACTAATCTTGACCACTGAGTTTACTTGAGCTTATCCAGGTTATTCTACCCTATTCTGAGAATAATAATCATTAATAAAATTAAATTTATCCAGTAGCTGTAATATTCCAGAAATCTTAAAACCTGGGGAACTAGAAAATAAGTTTATTTATATCTGCATCATCTATGATAGCTGTAAAGCTAATTTTTCAATAAGTTCTAATGTCTTCAAAATCATTAAAATAGTTAATGTAAAATACATAGTAAAAACTATACATAATCTAGTCCATTTTATAGTGATAAAGGTCCAATCTCTCAACAAAAGATTTTACAATATTATTCTACAATTAAGTGTATTACTTTTAAAGACACTCCAAACAAAGTAAATAAAAAACACAGAATAACTGAAACTGAACCCAAAACTGAAACCAATGTTGCCCATGGTCAAATACAAAAATTTAATGAAAATAATTTAGGAAGAGCAAAGCAATTGGAGAACTTTAATTTATAATATAGGTTACTATTTATTTGTTTATTGAAAAATAGTATTGGAGTACAAAATCAAAAAATTGCCTGGTTATCTTATAGGCGACGATTACTTTTTTAGTTGAGGAATCAAAAACCAATAAGAAGTGAGACAAAACTAACGATTACAACAAAAAAATAACCTCTAAATAATCCAGTAACTCCTTCATTTCTGACAATATGAGTAAATAATTTCCAAATATTTATTCCGCCGTAAACTTTGGGTCTGAGTATGGCCCTACTATTCAAAATTCCAAGAGGATAAGTAAAAGTCGTAGCAACAAAATTTGCAACAGATTGCAATACTGCAGGATCGTTTGACAAACCAAAGCTATCTATGAAACAAAAAAATGACCATTTGATAATGTTGAATCCTATCAATCCAAGTAAATTTATTCCAATACCGCTATACAATCCTGATATTCCATCATTTAGTAATGTTTTTTCAAATAAATCTCTGATTCCATTATACTGAACTTTTGAGTATTCATTTAACTTGGAGTCATTTGAAAGTTTGACTTTGGCAAATTCAAATGGATAAGATAAAATTGATGGAATAGCAACCCTGACTGAAAGCCTATAAGTATTCATTAGAATCCACACAATGTAACATTTGCTATCGCTATAGGATACATATTTAGCAATGCTCGGGATCAATGAAATAAGTGCCAGTCTGGCTGGGTTCGTTACAAGCATTGAGAAAATAGGAATTAAATATGTTTTCCATAGACCCCTATAACCTTCATATTTGACAATCCTTTTAAAAACTAGCACAGCATTAATTGTTTCGTCTGACTTTTCTTCACTTTGTAAAATGTTTCGTATTCTAGAGATTGCGGAATAAAAAAGTGTCACGAATGAGAGAAATATAAAATTCAAGACAGTATGAATAACAGTTGAAAGGATAGTATCCATAATTGCTGCATAGTGAACAGAGACGTGATTAGTTCTGAAGATACGATCAAATAAGACTATAATAAAATATACAGACTTTTATATAAATTAGCATCGCATACGATAATCGTTTGCGATCTCGGAGTCTAACTGTCGCATGACCCAGCTAAAATGTACATGTGTATCAGTAAGTCGGTAACTTTGGCGGGCAATTTTTAGATTTCAAATATTTTCTATCTCATTTGGATGATTGAGAGAGGCTTGCAATTTTTAAGTGGTATTCAGGCTAGGTAATTAAATGTAAGATATTGCTTTATTAGTATTACCAGGAAGTCAAACAACTAAATTTGACCATTTAATTCACTGAAGTTTACCTTGGCTGCTGTAATTTATTCTAACCATAAACATCGTAAATAAAATTACAGCATTTCAATATCTCTATTACTCTGATTATGTTCAGCCTCGGGTGATCCAAATTAATCTAATTTTTAGCGGCATAATTTTTGATATAGCTAAGTTAGCAAAAGGCTTTAAATTTGGTTGCTTCTAACTAAATTACTTCTAAATATCATCTAGATTACTGAACAGAAATGATTATTCGAAGAGGCTTTGAATAGTATGATTCCGCTGAAATAATCATACTTTCACTACTCTGTTAGCGCCTTAACATGTCGTATGTTAGAAAGATGAATGTAAACCCATTTGTAATCTTTTTAAACAATGGATTTAACCCCCTTCACGATACTATTCTATAATTATGTATATTTTTTTGTTCAAAAGACATGCAAGTTTAAAATAAGTAAATAAAAAAGAGTCCAATTTGAAATTAGTAGACACTATTTAGTGGGATATCTGAAAAGATTATCAAAATAAGGAATTTAAAGATTACCCAACCGTTTGGCTTCACCAACTACCATAATTATTTTTTTTGTGGAATTGTCGTTTTGTCTTTCAAAACTAAAAGAGAATAAGTTAAAGATGAAGCTGAAAATTCTGCGAGACTTACAGATACTGCAGAATTTATTGGCAAACCAAAGCTGTGCATAACAATTAACAGTGACCAACTGATGCTGCTGTATCCCACCAAATTAAGTAAATGTATTTCATACCACCATGCAAGCCAAAAATTCCACCATTTAATAATTTTTTCCTAAACAAATCCGTGACCCCTTTATGCTGAATCTTTTTTTTTAGTATTGACTTAATTTAACATCATTTGCAAGTTTCATATCGGCGAAATCAAACGAATAAATCAAAATTATAAAAGAAAATTATTAAGAGACCCTATATAAGTATTCATCAAAACTCATACACTATAGTTTCCGCCATCTCTATATGACGTTTCTTCAAAAATGCCCGGAATGAGTGCCATAAGTGCTAGTGTAACTGGCTTTTTAAGAAACAACGATAAAACAAATGGTGAATATGGTCTCCATAATCACTAATAACCTTCATATTTAATCGTTTTCTTAAAACCTGCACAGCATTTAATGTTTCGTCTGGTTTTTCTTTACATTGCAAAATAATTTGAGCTCTTTGGAATGGAGAAGTAAAATTTGGTATGATTAAAAAGGTTATATTCATTATTGCAATCAAAATGATAACTAAATTTATCCCTACTATACTATTCGTCATTATGGAATCAAACGTGATCAGTTTTGAGAATTAGATTACTGTGATTCAATAATCTTTACAGATTTTCAGATGAGAATCAGCGTTACATGACAAATGATTATTCACGATCTCAGATGGTTTCATTACAAAGTACGTGTGTATGGGTAAGTCGCTAATTTGGTAACTTTGCCGGACACTTTTTATACTTGATTACAAAAGCTGAAAAATTCTTATCTTATTGTTAACACTTTAAAACGAAGATCTTACCCGTAAATTTTTAAATAAAAGGCCCTAATTCAATTGAGCTTGTAAATCCATTCGATTAACCTATTACTATCAATCGCATCAAGCTATAAATCATTTATTTGTTCATCTGTATGTTCATTATCACCCGGATTCACCTTCTTTGATTGAAGTTCCTTTTGTACCATTTTTTTTACATCAAATATATCCAGATTTAAATGACTTGACTCTGCCATATCGACCTTAAAATCAGGAACATATTTGCAATTCTCTGTTTCTTTGATCGACTGATTTAAATCTTTCAAAGTTGGCTTGACTTCATTATAAATTTGAAACAAGGATTTGCCTTCCATATCTTTAACTGATTTTAAAACTTTTAATGATAATAAAAGATTTTTTATAAGTAAAGAATTTTGAGGACAATTGGAATTTAATTGACTTCTTAAAAACTTAGAAATTAAAGGAGTATTAGTATCATTTTTCATTGGAAATGAATCCCTTTCGTTCATTTTAATTATTGAAGAATCATCGATCTCAATTTGCTCATTTTTATCTAAATCATAATTATCGACTAACTTATCAATCAAGTCAACCATTTCAGAACTGGGAAATTTTTCATCTTTACTTTTTATCTTATCTATTTTCGGTAAATTGACTAATTTTTCGTCATCTTTAAAAAGGATTTCCACTATTGTAAAACAATCAAAATCAATATTATCTGAGAATTCATTTATAAATCCATTCGGAATTAATACAGACAAAGAAATATTACCCTCTCTTTTAATAAATTTAACTATACCAACTAATTTTTCTCTTAGCATACTAGAACAGAGTTCATGAAACATCCTAATATCCTTCATGTTACCATTTTTATTTGGAAATAAAATAAATGACTCGCCACGATAATACCAAGGAGGGATTTTATCCTTTTCAATAAATCCAATTATATCAATACCCCTACTTCCAAAAACTTTTATATCTTTAATATTTAAATCTGAAAATAACAACTTTGATTTACCAAATTGTAGGCCGTCAATAATATTATTTGAGTCAATTTTAAATTCATTCATTTCATTGGATTCTTCGGAAGCATCATTGTCATCTTTTACTTCGTTTTCTTTGTCCAATTCAGTTTCATCATCTTTTTGTACATAGTAATAATAATTTTCAGATAACTTGACACCATCACCTTCATCATTAACACCAACAGTAGTGCCTGTTACCCATTCACCCTTTTTACATAATGCATAACCGTTAACATTGAATCCAATTGACAATTGGTCATTTACCCACTTATAGCCCGTTTTGAATTCCAGATCTTTAACTGAATTGTCGATATTAATATTATTCAAATTTGCTCCAATTCTTATAAAACCATTGAAAATTTCGAACGGTTTTTTTATTATTCCGGGTATTGAATTCCAATTTTCCACAAAATTCATTGCTATTGACAACTCATTATCACAAGATTTATCATTTCTTGGTATTGTCAATGGTAAATCCAAAATCTCTTTTGAATCTTCAATTAAAGCTTTTAAGCAAGTTAAATTATCTTCGGATAATGATTTTAAATAATTATCTTCCTCCACGTAACTTAAATTAAACCATATTAAATTCAGAAAAACTCCCGTTTTTTTAATTCTATTTGCTAATTCCATATCATAATTTGTCCAATTATGTTCGCCAACTAGTGGAGAAATAATGATTAAGTTATATTTTAATTTTGATTTATTTCTTTTTTCAATTCTTAATTGAATATCAAACTCAATTTCATTAATTAATTTATTGATACCTAAAAGAATGTCGTCATTAGTATCGTCAACTTTAACATTTTTAATAATTTGGACAATTTCAAACCATGATAAATTATTTGGTTCTTTAATTATACCATTAATAACATCTTTTAGATTATTAATTGAAAATGCATGAGATTTTGGTAGAGAATTTGGTAACAAAAGTAAATTATAGATATAATCTTTTACTTTTTCTAATTCGGGTTCAATAATAGAAGGTTTATCCAACAATATATAAGTTTTTTCTGATCTGATTGGAGCTTTTGGCGGCATTTTCTATCATATTTTACATTGAAGGTATGAAGTATATAGGTCAAAGCAAGAATCTTCAAATTCATGTTCGCGTTTTCTTTGTTGTTTACTTCAGTTCAGAAATTATGTATGAGCTTGATATTCAAATAGCAATAACTTGATAAAATCAAATTAAATCCTAGCTATACATTGAAATATGTAGAAGAAAGCGACGGGTACCTACACTTCAAACATAATTATGATGAAAAAGAAATTAAGTCGAAGTAACCGAAATCTACCAGAATTTTACAATTTTCAAAATCATTTTATAATACGATATATTGACAAGAACATGATGAATGAATGGATAAATAAATAGATATAAAGAATAATAAGTGACACAATCATTTAACCTTCTTTGCTTTTAATTTAATGGTTTCACCGTTAAAGTAAATACCTTTACCCTTATATGGTTCTGGTGGACGCATATTTCTTAGTCTGGCAGCAAATAGATTTAGCTTTTGTTTATCACAACCTTCTAAAACCAGTAATGTTGTTGTTGGGGTTGAGCATGTAATACCTTCTGGTATTGGTAAACCTTGCAAATTACATTTACCCACCTTCATTTTAACCCATTTGACACCATCAACATCTTCAAGCATACATCTATAACCTGTACCTTGGAATCTTAATGTTGAAGAGTGTCCTTCACTGACACCAACAACTGCATTGTTAATCAAAGATCTCATTGTACCCCAAAGAGCTTTTTGAATTTTATTTTTACGATTTAAAATATTAATTTCAATTGTATCATGCTCTGTTCTCTCAACATTTAAAAAATCTGGAATTGCTAAGTTAATTTCACCTCTTGGACCCTGGATTGTGTATAGCTTATTTAAATTAATTGATTGTGAGCCTTTTGGAATAATTCTTGGGACCAAAAGAGGTAACGAAGAAACCTTGATCTCCTTTGTGACAAAGACAGGGGATGAACCAACATGTGATAACACCGAACGTGAAGTAGAAAACAATCTTTTGTTAATTATTGCAAACATCTTTGACAGTTAGTCTAAAATGATATCAAGCTTTACAACACTAGAAAGTTGAAAAAATTTATAAATGACAATGTCGAACACCGAGTCAAAAACAGTTTTGGTCGATCGACGGACATAATCATTGTGAGAAAGGAAAATTTTAAATTATTTTTTACATTTATTTTATCATCTTTTTAAGCAAGTTTTGTTTTAATTAAATAAAAATAAATAACGTATAATGGTCAGAAAACTTAAATTTCATGAGCAAAAATTACTTAAGAAGGTTGATTTCTTAAACTGGAAACAAGATAATAATCATAGAGAATCGGAAATAATAGCCAGATATCAGCTAAGCAATAGATCTGATTATATGAAATATAATAAAATCTGTGGTCATATTAGACAATTAGCTAGAAAACTTGCACTATTGCAACCAAACGATCCATATAGAATTAGACATGAACAGTTATTATTGGAAAAATTATACGATTTAGGTATATTAGCAACCAAATCAAAAATTTCAGATTTAGAAAATAAAATTTCTGTCAGTTCATTTTGTCGAAGAAGAATTGGTATATTGATGGTTAAATTTAAAATGGCTCAGAATATTCAAGATGCAAATAAATTTATAAAACAGGGTCATGTTAGAGTTGGACCAAATTTAATAACAGATCCAGCATATCTAATTACAAGAAATCTGGAAGATTATCTAACTTGGGTTGATTCAAGTAAAATCAAGCAAAACGTTCTTAAATATAGAAATAAAGTGGATGATTATAATTTGGTTTAATTTATAGTGTTCTTTACCATCTTAAATATCATTTAATTCTTTTAATTCATTTTTTAGTTTTGCATTATTTAAATTTGATGCCTTTTTATTAATATTTGAGGGCAATAATTCTGAATTTGAAAGTTCAAGTAGTTTAATTTCTTTTCGGAGATTAATTGCTGTGAATGCTAAATGGTTATAACATTCAGAAACGTTTGATTTGAAAATTTCCTCGTTATTTTCATTGAGATTTAATTTATCATCATGTAAATTATCTAATACTTTTGAAAATGAATCTAAAAAGGAAACAATGGCTTTATCTGTATTGTGTAGGGAATCAAGTCTTTCCTTGACATATTCTCTTTTATTTTCCGGATCCATTATTTAAACTTAGGTGAACAGCTTATATATAAAGAGATAAATAGACATTATTCTTACAGATAAAACTAAATCTAAATTCTAAATCTATAAATGTACATCCCTACACCATATTAACCCTTACACGTGACAACTTATTATAATAAACCCTCTTTCGAAATCTCGCAAATTTTCATTGAAAAACTTTTCTCAGTTAATTTTCCAGTGAAATATGTTTTTGTATAATTAGAAACTCTTTGTCGTTTCAAAATTAATTTATTCTTAATTCCTTTTGGTCATCCATTATCAAACATGTCTGACGAATCAGTTGAAGTTTTAGTTTTAAGAGGTACCTTAGAAGGTCACAATGGTTGGGTTACATCACTTGCCACCTCTCCAGCAAACCCAGATTTATTATTATCTTCTTCCAGAGATAAAACTTTAATTGTTTGGCAATTAACCAGAGATGAAAACAACTATGGTGTTGCTAAAAAAGCTTTAAGAGGTCACTCCCATATCGTCCAAGATTGTGCTTTAACCCCAGATGGTGCTTACGCTTTCTCTGGTTCTTGGGATCAAACTTTAAGATTATGGAAATTGTCCACCGGTGAATGTGTCACCAGATTCGTTGGTCACACTGGTGATGTTATGTCAGTTTCTATTTCTCAATCTGTTAGACAATTTGTTTCTGCTTCAAGAGATAAGACTGTTAAGGTCTGGAATGCTATTGGTGAATGTATTGAAACTTTACAATCTCATTCTGACTGGGTTTCCACTGTTAAATGTTCCCCATCTGATACTGCTATTGCTATTTCTGCTGGTTGGGATAAAACTGTTAAGGTATGTTATTTAAATTTAAATTTCCTTTTAATTTGTCATATTATTTCTTCAATTTTTCAAATGATGAATTACATATTTGCTACTTCGGACGGTTTTAAATCGAATGAGACATAAAAATATCACCAAGATCTCTGATAAATTCATTGATTAAAAAATAATTGACAATTAATTTTTTGATTACAAAAAATCATTATACTAACATTTTATATCTTTTCTCTTTTAGACTTGGGATTTAACTGATGGTTCTCTATTATCTGATTTCATTGGTCACACCGGTTACATTTCATGTATTACTATCTCCCCGGATGGATCATTATGTGCTTCTGGTGGTAAGGACGGTTCCATCATTTTATGGGATATGTCTTTGAAAGAAGTTTTATACACATTAGCTGCTGGTGATGAAATTAACTCTTTAGCCTTTTCTCCAAATAGATTCTGGTTAGCTGCTGCAACAACATCTTCAATCAAGATTTTCAACTTACAAGAAAGAACCTTAAAGGACGAATTGAAGCCAGAAGTTGCTGAAGGTAAGACTCCAGAATGTATTTCTTTAGCTTGGTCTACTGATGGTCAAAATCTATTCTCTGGTTACACTGATAACTTAATCAGAGTCTGGCAAGTTATGACCTCTTCTTAAATTTTTAGAAGAAATTAAACTATAATCTATATATAAAAAAAAATCAATAAAAATAAACTAATCATTTTTTTTTTCTTTTCAATAACCCGTTCAGAATGTAAAACTTAGTGTAAGTGTTGATGAAAGCTCTGCTGAAACAGTTCATTTGAATCAAGGATAAGTTGCAATAAAAAATCTTTTCCCGTACTCTTCTTATCCGCCTTGCTTAAACAGTCATTAAAATGCTTCTCATTTCTATTCATACATGTTTGAAAAACATCTAATCAATTAATTTAAACAATTATTTTTCATGATATGTAACATAATCGGTAACATCATTTTCATCTTAAACCATTCAGCATACTTTTCTATAAAAACTTTTGTTATAAAATATAGTTAAATGGTTTCATCATCAATTTTCTCAATAATTTGAGTTAATCCATTCTCTAATGCAAGTTCTTTAGCTTTATCGAAAAATGTATCGGCTTCCTGCAAATTACCACGATGAAATTTTAAAATACCCAATGAATAATATGACATGGCTAAATTTGATTTATCTCTTGTAGATTGTCTTTTTTCATTGATACCATTGAGAATTTCAATTAACTTCAAATAAATTTCTTCACTTTTGTTCCACGCATTTTCCATTTCAATTTCTTGCTTTATCAAAATATCATTCCATGACTCATCATTTAGTTTTTTAATTTCATTTATCTTCATCTCTCTATCAGTACCTAATTCATACAATGTAGAACTTAAGTTTAAAATCTCTGTTAATCCAAACACGTCCTTAAAATCACCAATAACACTCCATAATATATTGCTTTGTAACAAAGCAACACTTTTATCATAATTCTTTTTTCTTAATTCAACCATTGAATAATAATCTCTGGCTCTTAAAAATGATTCAATCCAGTCGGGCCATTTTTTATCCTTCCAATTTCTTAATAAATTCCAACATTTTAAAAAATCTTTACCGTCATCCCCTTTAACATATTTGTCAATCCATTCATTTTTATTTTCCTGCCATAAATTTAGAATTTCGATCACATTTAATTCTCTGCCAACTCCAATTTCAACTATCCACGGCATCTCTTTTAAAACTTCAACGTTTTCAATATATGATAGCCTTTCAGCAATAACTTTATCCACTTTATTCAACCAATCCTTTCTTTTAGTTTCTTCCATTAGCATTGCCCATCTGGTAGTTACAATTAAATCTCTGTCAATCAATAATCCTCTTTCATCAAGATCAATATCATTGTTAACGATACCATTGAATAAAAATTCACCTAAATTCCAATAAACCTCTAATTCTCTTTCTTTCATATTTAATTTTTCGTACATTTCACCAATTTTTAAAACAATTCCTGTATATTGTAAACTCAGTTGATTCATTTGTTCATCTTTAGCTAATTTTAAAGCTTTCTGATAATACTTTAATGCTTCTAAATAATCTTCATGACCATCCCTTTCTTCCCACAATCCTTTACGCAACATTCCTGAAACATCAGTTGAATATGGATTCCATGGTTGCCAGAAGTACATTAATGTTGAAAAGCCAACAATTGAAATAAACGTTGTTTGAATAATTTTACCTATTCTTGACGATTGTCGTTTTTCTTTGCTCAATTTTGCATGTTCAAAGATTGCCCTTTGAGAAGGCGGAACATATTTTGAAGTTGTTGATTGATATCTGGTAAGGTTTAAAATTAGTTTATGTTGCTTATAGGGATATCTTCTCATCATTTTCATATACAATCGGGGAAGGAAAACTAGTAGAGAGATAGAAATCGTAAGGCAAAAAAATACAATGCAATAAATAATCCTCGGAGGTAAAAGATAATGTGGCTGATCTTGATAGGAAACGACTTTTAAAGTATCAACAATATAAAATGAAAGTAAATTGTTTATTTAGTTACATGAATACCGTCAATAAGTTTCATCAATATCCAAATCCAATACAGTGTGAAAAGGACTATGCTAATTAGATAAAAATTAACGATAAGCGTATTCAGTGTAACATTACCTAATTGAGATTGATAACCTGAATTTCTAAACACTTCTAAACTAAAAATAAAATATTTCACTTTCGGTTGTTACTTTATATATATTTAATCTGAAAAGAAGTTCTGTCACATGGCAGTAAAAGAGTAAAGCTTACATGATTTGATCCGGAAGTTTTACACATTGAATTGAATGAAATCTATTCTTTTGAGAAAAACGATCAGCATTTTAGACTGCTAATTTTTCATTTCTGCTTTATTGACGTTTGTTAGCACACAATTTAAAAACACATATAAATACACTCGAATAAAATTTTTAGTTAAGTCAAGAAGAATCCAGTACCTAATTCTCTAACAGCAGATATCCAATCTGAATTATTATTCCAAGTTTTATCTAGAATTTTTAAAACTTCACCCGCAGGTAAATTGCCACCTAAAAATTGAATTTTAAATCTACTATAGAAAAAATCCCTATTTTTTAAGTTATTGGAATTACAAGCTGCTATAAATAACGTAAATATTGAACAGTTTTCGGCGCTTGAAGCGGATTCAATATTTGTTTCAAAAATAATCTTAATTGAGTTTGATAAATTTTGTATTATTTTATGACTTTTATCAAATTTTAAAACCCTTGAATAATAATGTAATAACCCTGCTAAATAAAATGCCTCATTTGTAGATACTAATATTGGGTCGACATCTTCAACTGTGTGTTTTGAATTTTCATAGGCTTTTGTAAAACTAATTTGCCATTGAATTGAGCGATGGATAAAATTGACCTCAAGTGGATCATTTAATTTATAATCTTCAACTTCTTTAATCAATAAAAGTAATTCATCAAACATTGGCAATAAATTAATATCGTAACCTAACATTTTGTCAATTTTGCTGGTTGATCTAATCTTTAAATTTTTAAATATAATCATTTTTGAAGGCATTTTGAAATTTTTTGGTGAAATACTTGACATAACGCCCATTATATCATGAAATGCCATCCATCTCAGTAAAAAAAAAATTATTTCATCAGATTCATTTATAATATTATGATTTTTCAAAATCTTATTGAAATTCTCATTTGAAATTGTCATGATTTCAAAATACGTCTCCAGATTTGTTCTCGTATATAATCTTTGTGCGCATAACATTAATGAAGCCATTGTAATCGCTTCAGAACTTGAGGTTGGATCTTTAGTTGCTGAAAATAAATTTTCAATACATCTGGAAACTAATTCTTCAATTAATTTTGGCGTTGCATTTGAATCATTTAAAACTGATCTTCTGTAGGACAATGAATAAGCTAAAATGATGTCCATTAAATAGTCATTTTTTAAAGCATATTTGGGAACAATTGTGTTAAATGGATTATCTTTATAGTTTTCAGGCTTAACGATGACGAAGCAATGTGCTGTAAAATTAATATAGAAATCAAAAGCATCTTTAAAATATGGAGTTGCCATAATTTTACTTGAAGGTGGTAGCGGTAATAATTTTTTGAAATTCGAATCGTTAATATTTGACGGGGCCATGTAAGATGGAACAGAATGTGATTTTATTTGGTTAATTACATATTCATGTCTTCTTGTATTAGTATCTTGATAATTGTTCTTATTTTCATTATTTGTAGTTTCTCTTTCGTCTCTATGTTCATCTTCATCCTCATCTTCATCTTCCTCTTCGTCTTCTTCTTCATCTTCATACTTTGAAAACAAATTTGATCTATTTTTATTCACACCATTTCTAAAAGATTTATCGTAAGCCGTAAAATTTTGTACCTTAATTTGACTGAAAATATTTGACCTTTCTTCCTTGTTATTTATCTTGCTAACTTTATCCTTGGGTTTTGCAAATAAAACGTTAAATGGATAGAAACAAGGGCTGCCTCTCTTTGAGCATCTTGAGCAAGAAGGTTTCTTTTCATCACATTTGACTTTTTGTTTTCTACAAGTGGCACAACCTGATCTGCTTCGTATTGCTGTAACTGCCATATTATGTATATACAATCAATGAATTATATACCGTCGGAACGACCCAGGTATGTTCAAGTTGATTTAATTCTAAAAACAAAAAAAAATACAATATTTTTTTCCCAAAATTTTGTTAATTAATTTTAGAATTTTCTTTTCAAAAATCTTCAAAAGTCAATCCGATTAATTTTAAACAAAAAGTAACATTTTTAGATTGACACTATCCATCAAAAATGCTCAACTATGAAGTCAATCAAATTTTATAATGTCATATAAATAAAAAGGAACTACAAAACTCAAACTAAAATTAACTATAATATACCAATTATTCTTCTGTTTCAACATGTTTCATAATGATTTCATTTACTAATGAAATTGGATAGGCGGGACCAAAACCATGACAAACTTCTTGGCCCCTCAAACTATCCATAATACCAGGTATGTCAATATCCAAATCCTCATTTAAATTACTGAACTCGACCAAATAATCCCAAACTGCACCAACAGTCAAAACTTTTTCATCTTCATATTTATAAGACTGACTGATTTTATTCTGAAATGATTGAATAGTTAATTTATGTTTGGATAAATCAACTGTCCCATTTATAAAATCTGACTTTGAGGTATTTGGAAATTTAAATGAAAGATTCGGAATTACACCTGGAATGGAATTCTTATCAACCCCAACATTTGCAAACACAGTATCATGCGAAATTACGCTTGAATTTGATGAACATGTTGTCGCTGTAGTACCTTTTGTGTGTAATAACTGATTCTCCATGTCCAAAAGTAAATTTTTTTGTTTTATATCATTTAATTGTTTTTCTAATTTGAGTCTTTCAATTTCAGCTCTTTCAAGTTTTATTGACAATTCCTTGAGCTTACCCTCCTTACGTTCTCTAAATGCCCTTTGAGCAGCTCTATTTTGAGCTTTCCTTCTTTGATAAAGTTCTTCTTCTGTTAATGTGGAAGTATCAATTGGAGAGAATTTTTTGTCGTTATTCATTAAAACATTGTTATTGCTATAGTTATTGCTAATATTAGAACTGTTACTATCATTCGTTGCCGAATTAATGGCATTTTGTTGCGTTCCTAATTCTTGAAGTTGTTGAGGTGACGGATAGAATAGAGGCTCTTGGGTCATATCTTTGAAATATTCCGTGTATTGTTGATTTTGTTGCTGTTGTTGTTGTTGTTGAAGATTCTCATCGCTGAGAGTATAAGACACAGGGTTATCTAATGTAAAGTCCATTTGTTCCTTTGATTAGTTATAAGATAAAAAAGAATCAGTTAGAATCCATAAAAAAAAAGTCCTCAATAAAAAAAAGTGTCTTTAACTTTCTCAATTTGCTTTTTATCTTCCTTTTTCAGTGTCATCAAGTATCAAGTATCAATCGTTGAATACCTATCAATTGTTGAATACCAATTTTCAATTATCAATTATCAATTATAATTATCAAGAACTGATTGAGATACTATGACTACTACTTTTTTATCTGTTGATAAATTGAATAAATCATTTCTTGAATGTCCTCGTACTGTGGATAATACACTAAGTCAATTAAAGCAATTTCATTCTAATTTCACCAAATCTGTTGATTCTTTAGCCAGTGCTTTGAAGGACGATTTTAATAGACCAATTCAAGAAACTTTTACTTGTGAATATGGTCCTGCATTATCAGAATTGGAGTATTTCATTAATAATATCCATTTTTTATTAAAACCTTATTCTCCTGATGTGATTCCTGCAGCTTTTTCCACTTTGGATATTAAAATTGAACCGATTGCATTGGGTACAATCTTAATTATCGTTCCATTTAATTATCCATTACTTTTATCTTTATCTCCATTACTTGGCGCTTTCACAAGTGGTAATAATGTTGTAATTAAATTGCCTTATGATCAATGTCCGGAATTCAGTTCATGTTTGAAACAAATTTTGGACGACTCTTTTAATGGAGAAAATTTGTTAGTTGTTAACGGTGGAATTAAGGAATCACAAGAGCTACTTAACTGTAAATTTGACAAAATTTTATTCACCGGATCTTCAAAGGTAGGTAAGATTATTCAAAATAAGGCAAGTGACAATCTAACTCCAACAATTTTAGAATTAGGTGGTAAATCCCCAGTTTTTATATCCAAAAATTGTTCAAATTTACCAATTACAATTAAAAGATTACTTTGGGGAAAATTTACAAATGCAGGTCAAACCTGTGTTGCACCTGATTATGTGTTAGTTGATGAAAAGATTTATGATGAGGTTATTGATCAATTTAAAAAAACCTCGACGGATCTATTCCAAAATTTTGATGAAAATTCAGATTTTTCTCATTTGATTAATGAAAATGCTTTTAATAGATTAACAGACTATCTGAAAACAACTAAAGGTGAAATTATTATCGGTGGTAATTTTGATAAATCAAAATTATTCATTGAACCAACAATTATTACAAATATTAATTGGCGAGATTCTTTAATGAAAGAAGAAATTTTTGGTCCATTGTTACCTGTTATTAAATACTCTAGTTTGAAAGATGAAATTAATAATGTCATCAATTATCATGATACTCCGTTAGCATCATATATTTTTTCAGACTCTCTGGATGATATAAGTCAAATTAAAAAAATTAGATCTGGTAGCATATGTATTAATGAAACCTTGATGAGTGCCGGTTGTTTAAGTTCACCGTTTGGTGGTATTGGTAGTTCAGGTTTTGGAAATTATCATGGTTCATATTCAGTTAAATCATTTACTCATGAACGTACAATTATGAAACAACCAATTTGGAGTGAATGTTTATTAAATCTGAGATATCCCCCATATACTAAAAAGAACCTGAAAATTTTGTCTTTGATGGGTAAACTACCATTGTTACCAGTCAAAACCGCAAAAAATATCTTTTTCTATCTGTTAGTGTTTGTTATTGGTATTTATCTTGGTAAATGGTTAAAGTAGGTATTTTTTATTTATATTTCTTTACTTTTTTTTATCTCTATTTTGTACACCTTCTTTTATCTCTATTTTGTACACCTTCTTTTATGAATATATTGAAAAATATGCTCGAAACAAAGATTAGAGAATAAATAATAACGGTTTATAAAAAAAATGTATTCTTTTCTAAAGGATATTGATTCAAAATCAAAAATTAATTGCGCAAGCCCGGAATCGAACCGGGGGCTCAACTATGGCAAAGTTGAATTTTACCACTAAACCACTTGCGCGTGTCTTAATTAAAATTATTTTAACCGTTCCTTCCCTATATTTTTCTAAAGTTTATTTTAGACTAAGATCAATGTTGGAATCGTGTCAGAACATTAATTATATGTCATGAGTTAAAGACATATTATGACATTAATTTTGTTCTATGATTATGTAATTGCAAGAACATATATTTTAATTATAGTTTTGTTTATATGATTTAATTCTAGAGTACTGAATTAGGTATTCAACTATTATGTATATTAATTGATAATTCTATATAATCTATTTATTCATAA